>JAQGCC010000916.1:0-28587 GCA_034698905.1 Xestoiulus laeticollis
CATATGAGACCATCATTTTCCCTCATGGAAACCAGCATTCCCAGCAATTCCCAACATTTACCAACATGCTGGAACCAACATTCGCAAACACTTGGGTGTATTAGGATGTTTGATTAAGAACTTATTATTATGCAAACATGCAATTTTTACATTCAAACCAAGTCGGGCTTAAACGTATCTGCATTTGCCACACCTGCAACATGATAGCAGCTACCTTTTCATAAAAAGTTGTAATAGACATTTTGACTTGGTTTACTTGCTTTTGTAAACTATGATGCTGCACGTGTTCACATGTGCATGGATATTGACATGTAATTGGTTTGCAAACAATTAGTTCATTCATTTAGGTGATGTGCAAATACAGAAAACTAGCAAAAATTCCGGCTAAATTCACGTTTTACTTTTAACAAAGGCTATAAAATAATCAAATAAAAAATTGTCATATAATGTAGGCTAGATGAAATAAAAGTTGACCAGTATCTTGAGAATTTTTTTTTTCCTTAATGAATTTAAAGATAAATTTAATGGATGCTCTTAATTCGATGTAAAAATGGATGTATGATTAATTTTTAAGTTGATCTAAGGCTTGGCATATTTTTTAAAAATGTGATGTTGATTAGAAAGTAGACGAGAGGAGCTCTATACTCGGCAATATTCTTGAACTTGAAAAAACCCGCTGAATTAATTTAAAGTTGTATTGGCGAAAGTGATTTTTAATTAAGGAACTTTCGACTTTAACCGAACTTGAAATTAAATTCACTGCGGTGCTGAATGACTTTTTGACTGCTATCTTTGTAATTTAAGTAGCAGTCTTGTGAACTGTTTTAAAATTTCTAATTGTTTCTCTGCCATTTGCAAGGCTGTTTTTAACGTCCTTTTTTGTGTGTTAAATATGTATTCCATGTTTACTGGTACTTTGTGATAAACAGAAATTTGGCCCCATTTCATCTTATGGGCAGATAGGCTTCTTTGGCTTTAAATTGTGTAGCAACTGCAAAGCGTTATGGTACCGGTTTTCATTTCAGAAACCTAATTTATAAAAAAACATATCCTATTATTTGACAAGATTTCAGTTGAAACTAAAAGTGCTACAGTTTTTTTGAAACCTATGGTGGAAAATTCACTTGTTGGTGCAGAATGTCTGTCATTGATAAGTAGGCCTACTTGTTACCCCAGTACCAATTATGCTTCCATACAATTGTCTTTTAAGGGAACAAGTAGCAAGTTATGATCTCCAGAACCATATATTATGATTTAAATGCGTACCAAATAGCTTAATTGAAGGTTTAAACATTTTTTTTTGCAATTTTTTAGTCGTTCTTTATGCAAGTTAAATGGGCAAAGCATGTTTTATTTTTGTACTTTATTAGTACACATGTTATTCCCAATTTGTATGTTGTATACATAGAGCTATTACGGTGACTTTAACATTAGTGTTTTTGTTTTTTCTTAGAGCGCACTAACCAGTTTGGATGATATGAAACAGGGACGTGAAGCATACAGGGAAAGTAGACCTCGAAATGTTGGACCACACAGGAGCAGGCAATTTGACAAAAGAATATCCTTTTAAATTTAAAGTAGTATTACTAGTCCTTTGGTTGATTTACAAAAATTATTAGAAATCAATTAATCGAATAAAATAGGCATTTTATTGCAGATATACTTTTTGCTAGTTTCATCCAATAACAAATTATCTTGTTAAATGAGACAAATTAAAGAAGAGGTAATTTAAAAAGGATGTATGTGCTCAAAATTCAACCGATGTAAATTCCTAAACTTTAGATACATTGATTGCTCCCCATATGGTTCACCGTACCTGTCTCCACCCCCTGATACCAGTTGGAGGAGGTAATTTGCTTTATAATAGCATTATAAATTGCTGACAAATTACAGAAAATTAATATGTAATAATCTACGTTATAACAGGACAAATAGTGACTCGGCTCTTCACCAGAGCGCCATGAATCCAACAGATTCTTATCATGGTTCAACTACACCTCCGGCCAACCGCAGAAGTAAGTCAGTTTTTATCATGCTATTCATTTCCTGCATTTTCCCGTATATCAGCCCGTCAATAATGCGCGCAGTTTATAATAATTTTAATGCAGTTCATGAAGATGGAATGATGATTTCTGATGGGACTCAGTTCAAAGGGTATTGGGATCCCAAAAAACAATTACTTCCGCCACAACACTCTCGTCCAAAATCTTGCGAAGTACCGGGAATTAAGTAAGTAAAATGTCTTCTAATCTTCTCGGCCTTTTATACGAAGCCATTACGCTAATTTTCTATTTTATTCAGCATATATCCAACCGAACAAGACCCAAATATTGTACACATCTCCATTGCCAATAACACTGGCTCTTTACCTGATCTAACGAATATTCAGTTTCAATCTCCATTATCCACACCGCTTGACACTGAAGACCAAACCGGCTCAAACTACAGCACTGTGAGTGAACTCATATTATCGTTACGTCTTAGGATTGTATTTCTTTTTGATCATGCTTATACAGTTTTATCCTCTTAGTTTTTGTCTATTAGGATTAATCCTGGTTTGGATCCTTAAAAACAAGCTGTTGTTTAGTTTTTTTCACATCTGTTTACTCATGACTAAAGCTTTTTTGCCCTAACGCATTTTGCTACCCAGAGTCCCCAGCAGCAAGTGAGCCCTTCATCTCTGTCCCCCACTTCTCTCACTCCCGCAATGTCTTTGACGCGAGGTGGGCCTATATCCCAGTCCCCTGTTGGGGGAACTGGTACGCCTCAAGCTGGACCGCCCCAAGCCCAGAGAAGACGACCCCACCACCCAATGCTGACTAACTTGATCATTAGTGGGAATCCCGTTCCACAGGCAAGGAAATCTACGTGATTGTGTTCGGTTTTTTTGGGGTGTTCTTGTTTCAGATGTGCTACCCATTTCATACCTTTGCCTGGCTTGCTACAATTGCCCCATACAAGCGAATGCGAATCGGAGTGCGCCACTTACAGGAATGATTGCTATGCTTGCTAAAACGATAGGAATTCAATGTGGAATTTAATGTTGAAATTGGCAAAACACTTTGTGGGAAGTTTCCGAAACATTCAATGTGTAAATAATCACATTTCCACATGGCTTCACGTTTCTTTATTAATATGGTATTGGCGACCTATTCCTACATGTACTCGTACAAATTTTCAACAGTAGAACATATGGACATCTTTACACATTTACAAATTCTTTTACGTGGACTGCCCGAGCCCTTTCTCTAATTACCTGTACAATGTGCAAGCAAACAAGATAAGAACATTCAGAATTTTTATCTGAAGATTTTACATTTTAGCCGACACATAACATTTTAGCCTAAATTTCATAGCGTTTCCATTATTTTGCCTACTCTCGGTACATTACATGACTGGTTGGCTTTTATTTTAGCTTTGATACCAAATGTTCAGGCTTAATTTCTGAACAATTATAATAATTGTTGATAAAAATATTTTTAGACAATGGCTAATAACACGTTTTACAATATAAATATGCTTAGGAAAAGATTACCGCCTTTGATTTAGCAATCATTATCTTCAAACAACATTTACTATTGAACGAATAGATCATGATAAATACATGTAGGTCAAGAACTGAAATTCTTTTCGGCTGTGATTCAGGAATTTTCTTGGCATAGTATTTATAATAATTCTTTTTACTCAATTATCTGTCATTACTGGCTGTGGGCCAGTGAAATTCATAAATATATAATGTGTTTATTTATCGACAAGTTCTATCCAAATAGATGCACTACATCGATTAAAACATTTTAAAGGCCATCTCAATTATCACCTTACAAATATGCATGAGTGTTGCAATTTTCCAATTTGATTGTTTTCAAATGTGATCCTGGCTTGCACATTTAAAGTTAGGTGTTATTTTGCTTATGGTTAATTTTTTAGAATTGGGTACTTAGTTAGTCCCCATTTTTTCTAACAAATAGTTTTAAAATATTTATATAGCAAAGCCATTCTAACTTCTTGAAAGTGAGCGCACTTCCGTCTTTTTTTAAAAAAAATTATATGAGTCAGAAACATCTCCGAAATCGCTGGAAAATAAACAAAACGGGAGCCCTGCTACAAATTGAATTTTATGAGAATGGCATGCGAATTCATTATACATATCATTTTTATTATTATTACCTAAAGATTGTAGCATGTTTTTCTTTCTTTAAGCTTAAGTCGTGAATGCACTTAACAGTTGGAACGCTGTTGTGATGCCAAAGTTAATATTAGTAGTTTTAATTTAGTAGTGCCAGTAAACCTCAAAGATCTGTGTTGCCTGCACTTTTGTTACAGAATTGCCTGAGGGTTCCCTCAATGCACACCCGTTTTTTACACACGTGTAAGGTTAGTTTTATACAGTAGTTTAATATTTCATTTTCTTCGTATTATGACAACATTATATCAACTTTCATGCTGCACCTTTCAGTACTTAGCTTTTTGTCTTTTCATATTTGTGCAGTCAAATCTCGTTACTTAGACAGATGTTTTGTGACATATTTACGATAAATTTCTCTCAAAAACATTAATATGGTGATTTATGCAATTTTTTTTCCAATAGAGTATACAATTCCTCGAAGTAAAATTAAATCATTAACAATAATAAGAATAATAATTTTCCTTTCGTAATCGTTTTGCTTTACTTAATGTATCATTCAATTAATGAGGTTTGCCTGCATTTAACAATTGTTAATTCGTAAATTTGCTTTTCACCTTTTGACTTTTAAAAATATTTCTTTATAAAAAAATGTCAACTAGTCTTTTATAGCCAAAATATGCACTCTTAGATACAAGCCGAGCTTTATGCACTGCTATTTTACGTCTTCGTTTCGAAACATTTATATATCGTATTTCAACATATTCTTGGGATAACAGTTTTCACCCAACATCCTCTGTGATATACATGTACATATTAATGAAATGTGTTAACTCGTTTTGTTTATACTGACTGGTTTGAGAGTGTAAGTAAACGCTGAAAATGAACCTACTTCCCAATGTCGTTTTTTAAAAAATCTGTGAGAGTGCAGCAGTGCTTATCCCATTCTGATTATTTTATCAATATTTTGATTTTGTTAGACCTTCTTCCCACCAACGTTGATGTAGATCAACTGATGTGGATCAAGAAAACGTTTTCGTGTTAATTCACACCGCAGAACTCAGTTAAACTGGTCACATGACATATAGTATACAGGGCACAGTATACTAGGTCATGTGACCAGTTTAACTGAGTTCTGCGGTGTGAATTAACACGCACGTTTTCTTGATCCACATCAGTTCTACATCAACGTTGGTGTGAATCAGGTGTTATGGGTTATCTCAAAAACTAAAAATACCTACTAAAGGACCATTCACATTGTGATTTAATTTTTCGGTCTCGTTCTACCCCAATTTAATTTTTTGCAAACATTATAGATATTCGTCCTAAGCTATTATAAATGAATTTTACTCCCTACCACATGTCATTTACATGCTGGCAGTGGAATAACGAGTTGAATTGTCTTGAGCTTGTTTGACTATTGCAAAATGTCTTTTTCTGTGGCCATCTGTCATGAGTCCATACTTTGCTCATTTGCTCGCTACTTTTTCTCGCTTTCTGACACTGAACCTCTTGCTGCATGCTTCGATTGCTTTTCTCTCGTGTGAAATCCTGCTTTTAATGCAATTATTGCTTCTTTAACGTACATGGCTATTTTTTACGTCTACCGTTGCTTCATTTAGAATGATAACTTCGAAATGATGATGAAATTGGTTTGGGAAGTCATTTTCCTATTGCAATATTTTTTTTTCTCCAAACTTGTTATTTATGGTAAAATTGTAAAAAAAAGTATTGCAGCCATTTTAAATCATTTTGGAAACTTTACCTTGCTATTGTTTATCGAATAGCTAAGGAAATCATATTTGAATCCTTTCTACCTCAGGGAATGACGACGGATTCGGGAGGGATGACGATGGACTCGTACGTACAATCCCATCAACAAACAAATCAGTATCATTTGTACCAACAGCCTCAACAACAACAACAGCAGCAGCAGCAACAACAACAATCACAACAACAACAACAGCAGCAGTCATTAGGTGTTACAAATACATCAGATGTAGCCACAGTAAGTTTTACACTTTAAGGACAGTAGCCTCGGACGTCAATGCCGTTGACTTTCTTTCTTCTTTAAGTATCATACTCTTCTATTTTTATCCTATCATTATTTTGATATTTAAATTTAAGAGGATTGCATACCAGAATAAGCCTTTTTTTCCTAAATTATTTTTTTATTTAATTTTGGAAACTGATAGGAACAAATGAAATGTACGAGGACCTAGCACAAATATTCTATTATTTGTTTACATTTTTTGTTTATGTATATTTAAGCACATCGAAACAACAGATATCAGAAAACACAGTTGCTTTTTTTTTTTGACAAACAGCCTCCATTTCATTTCATGAAAATATGTCCGTAAAGTTTACCAGACCGTCTACAATTATAAACTACTGACATATTTCCATGAAATGCAATATACATATACATAAACAAAATTTTAAACAAATAATAGAATATTTATGCTAGGCCCTCGTACATTTCATTTGTTCCTAACAATTTCCAAAATTAAATTATAAAATAATGTAAAAAAAAGGCTTATTTTTGGTATGCAACCCTCTTAATACGTGTATGGTTGATAGTGTTGAGGAAGTATTTTGGTAGTGTAGGGTATTGAATGCAACTGCGTTTTATTGATTCATCTTAAACGTTTCGCTTGGCAGAGTCATATGTCGTACCGCAGCAATAGTCCAGCAGAAACGTCCTATAGTGCTCCGCAGTCTCCCGTGTCACAAACCTTGTCTCCTGTAAGTTCGCCAGGTCTAGGGCCTCCTACAAAAGATCCATTCACCGACACGGGTATTTATTATTTGCAGTCGAATGCACAAACAAACTCGCTGCAGGAACACTTTCAACATTTTAACATAAACATGGTTAGTGGTATATCGTGATCTATTTTTGTAGTGACGTAGTTGATTTCACTCTTTCCTTGCAAGGTGGTACATTGATTCGGCGATTGAATTTTTCGTTAAATAATGTCGTGTTGAATCTAATGTATGGACTGTGTAAGTGTCATGGCGCCTGGATGAACCTCTTGGGGAAATGCATTTGATGTCCACTTGCATGGGCTGTTTTTTTTATAAGGTGCAAGTTTACTCTTGTTTTGTTTTACCTACTCTCGAGGCTGCTTGTTAAAAAAAAAAGCAACCGTGTTTTCTGATATCTGTTGTTTCGATGTGCTTAAATTCATTATTACATTTCCTCCTTCCCCACGCCTTCCACCCACATGTCATCCATTTAAGAATGACCCCCGTGTGCCAGAGGCCACTGCATTTACAGGAAAACCTTGTATATTGAAAGTTGGTTTGTGAGCTATTCAAACGAATTGATTGATTCCAATTAATATAATAGATTGAGCCTCCATCTGATTCTTCTGTTGCTAACATCTTCTTGTCCGATGTCAACAATTTACAGTATTCCCAGGTAGGATAGTAATCTCGAGCGAATTGCCATATTTACTCGTGTAATGGCCCCACCCAGACTAGCGATATGTACTGAATATTAAAGTGGGGATTTGTGTGCTGTGTTAACACTGCTTAGTGTAATAGCCCCACCCATGCTTCTAAGACTAAAATTTTGTAAAATAGGGGCCCTTGCACGAGTAAATATGGTGTCAAGTTTATTTTAATGAAGTCTTGTGGGTGTTTTTACTCGTCTCATTGCAATTTTTCAATTTTGCAGGTCCAGAATGTTGGTTCGATAGATGGTAGGGATATCTTGGATGGAGGTGTATATTACAGTACCCTTGACCGATATTCTCAAGGTGGCCATTCCACTGCAATGTCCTCACCCGGAGCAGGGCAAAATCATCCAACGACGCCGCAAACGCCACAGACGCCCAGCAGCATACCAAATATTATCTTAACAGGTATTCTTTTTTTGATTTTTTTGCCTGATCCTTTTTAAAGTTGGATGATTTCTTAAGAGGGTTGCATACTAGAATAAGCCTTTTATTTCTAAATTATTTTTTAATTTAATTTTGGAAACTGTTAGGAACAAATGGGTTGTACCAGGACCTAGAATAAATTTTCTATTATTTGTTTAAATTTTTTGTTTATGTATATGTTTATTCCATTTCATGGAAATGTGTCTGTAAAGTTTAAAATTGTAGAGGGTCTGGTAAAGAGGCTAAATTTGTTCATATCAATTTCCAAAATTAAATAAAAAAATAATTTATAAAAAAAGCTTATTTTGGTATGCAGCCCTCTTAAAAAGGTCTAGCAAATTTTCACAAGTGTTTTTTTTTTTTAAAAAAAACAAGGTGCCGATATGTATTAGTCAATGCTTATTGAATGTTTGTACAGATTTTTCTTCAGGTCCGGGAAACGACGATCCAATGGGTAGGCACGACTTTGTAAAAGATATTGGATCTGCAATGGCAGGCATGTCCGGATCTTTCGATTCGGACATTTTCGTGACGGACGATCTAAAAGCAGGGCTGGACCCCATTGACTTTGATGGACTACAAATGTTGACCGATCCCGACATAGTCACGGACCCTGCTACCGAGGATTCCTTCCGCCTGGATAGATTGTAGCTATACTTTGCCCGACCTTTTTTTTTCCCAGTCGATTTGCCTGGGAGTGTTCAAGTTCGGCAGTCCTCCCCGAATCATTTTTTCATCTTTAAATTACGTGCCGAGTTCCTCGTCTCGGCGCTTTTTTTTTTAAAGGTGGGTACAAACAAAAACCCGCGGAAGTGGACGTGCAAGCGCGTTACAATTCTCAGCCGAAATAAGCCACTTTCTTGTATGTATGTACATATTTTTCATCATTTTTCGTGTCTGCCCAGACAGTATGCTGTAACCTAATTCCTCATTGACGTCATTCTTCATATATTGTTATTTTGGATTGGTGCGTGCTTAATACCAAGCTGTGAAATGTTGGAAAAGGAGCCCATCTCTAACGGAGAAACGGGATTCTTTGACGGTGCTCCTTATTCACGAGGCTAAAACGTGTACATACGAATGGAAGAAAAATGGCATCGCGGCATAACATCACTACTATCTTCTGCATCATTTCTGTCATAAAAATCCATTTTTTCCACGTTTTTATTCATTGTGATTTTGCTCTAGTGGAATTTGATGTCGTACATTTTTTGAATTTTTCCTTTCTGCGACTTTGCATATTATAATTAGTTTTGTATCTATTATATTTTGAAGCACTCGGGGCTGCCGTATCCCCTGGGCCATGCTACGGTCATTCCTAAAGAGCGCACTGCACATTTTTACAGAGTAGGGCGCCGCCCCATGTCTTAACCCTGGGTATCTGGCGGGCCGGAAAACCTGGAAAAGTCAGGGATATTTATTTTGCTTGATAAAAATCGGGGAATCTTTTTAAATTCTGGAACTATTTTTTTCCGATAGTTTTAATAAAAATACTTACGAAGGTTATCACATTTGTTTTTATCCTTTTAAAGTCACCGTTAACCAAGTTTTAACTCGCTTCGACTTGCGCACTAATCTTATCGTAGAAAATGTAAAAAAAAATTGGAGGAAATTATTATCAACTACTTATAGTATGTAAAACCGCTTCTTCCTTCCCCGCGGAAGTGATTTTTTATCGGATGTTTCGTTCATGACCAAATAGTTTTACTGCGGCTAGTGTTTTTGTACATTGTTGAATGTGGAATCTGGTAGAGTACCATCTCCCATATGCTGTATTAGTTGGAAAATTCCAAGAATGAATATGATTGATAAGTGGAATTAGTAGAACATTGCATATGGAAAACATAGTTTCATTTTCATTGTCATACCTTATCATAGCACTTTTTATCCTTAACGTACCAGACGTTACAAAAGATTTTGAACTGAAATGTTTAAAATGAATTGGCTCTGAATTTCATAACCTTGTTGTTTAAATAAGGAAATGGCTGTTTTTAAGTTTTTGCCAAAACGATTTTGGCCAAATCGTTTTTTTTTTATATTATTTTGCATTAGAGAATTAATATAAAAAAAACATTGACAATTTGTCTTTGCGTGGAAATGCAGTTTCACTACTGGCGAGAAGTTTTGAGTCACATCGGGACGAAATAAAATCAGAAAAAGGAAATTTTCATACTATTTTTGTAAGGGTATATGTTGGTTGTAATATGAAATTTAATTAGATGCGTAACATTCAAATCCATTTTTAAATTTCATACCTTTGGCTATTAGAAAGAGTTTTTAACTATTTGTTCTGTTTGAGAGGGACGTAGAGATTTTTAAGATTGACTTGTGCAGATGTACGTATATGGTGACCTTTTATTCATTCTAGTAGTGTAGCCTAAACCCAAAGATAAAATTTGAATCAAGGCTTGCTGTTGAGTTGATAAGAGCCATGGGCTCACATTCCTGATTGACGAATTCTGCATTAAGGTTCATTCTGAAACCTGGTTATCCTAATTTTGATTATGGAAAAATAATACATTGTTGACCCATACGTACATGTCTATAAACTCAGTTGGGATGGAGGTCCTTTGCACAAACTAAAACAAGGCCTTAAGTACTTCTTCCAATTATTACAAAAATACGGAAATGGTTAAATAATCTAATATGGACGCCATGCTTAGTTAAAACATCTCTTTTGCATTGCTAATTAACGGTTGGATTTTTGGTGTTGCTATTTTTTAGAAATTAAAAATAATCACATTGGCACATATGGAGCTTATATTTTCTCCCAAAAAAGTTGTTGAAAATTGTTACAAACTTTATAATCGTTGTTGGCCGAACATTTTATAAATGTTTAGGAAAGAAATGTATCGTGAATGCTCAAGTAATGCTTCATGAACATTATATACTTTATTTTTAATCTAAATTTTGAAAGACTGGTCAGCTCCCTTTAATTTTCTTAGATTAGATGTGCTGCACATACTGTGTATTCACATTCACTGTTGAAATATAACAGGTTATCTATACTTTTTCCATCTGAATAGTATGAAGGCCAAATTGGGAATAAATCTAATGGGTCAGCAATATAAACTGGTAAAGCAATGTTGTTAATTTGATATCAAAGCCTTCTAATTCAATATTAAAGAAGAGGGAAAACCTCATAAGCAGCTGGTATAAGCACATTTTGACTAGTTTTTATCTCGGAAAATTACGAAACTTCTCACGCGCATTATATACTACTATTCATTTTGTATATTTTGAGTATTCTCATGTGTATATAATCTATATGGTGGGTGATTATAACTAAGACAGAGCCTTTAGCTTGCTGATTGCTGTTTCAAGTAGGCCCAAAGATAAAAACCCCAAGGTGTCGTTTTTCTATCATGTTCGTGTTGTTTCATTTTAAAATCCACATTTACATTGATTTGATGCAGATTTAATGAATTATCTGGGTGTTTAGGCAAGTTGTATTTTTTCTGTGAGATTCTGTCACTACGTAAGCATTGGATGTTGATACCTGGAATAACTGCTGGCCAAAGACATTAGTTGTGCTATGGAAATGGCATGAAAGGTGGTTCAATGTTTATTGTAGTATTCTAAAATGTATCGATCCAAATATTTTTAGAATGAAATCATGCTGATTTTTTTTTCTAAGCTAAGTCGGTTTCAAAGGATTGCAATCAGTTTGTGTCCCAGACCTCCCAGTCATCCTCTTTTTTCAAGTAAATATTCTGTTTATACCTGATTACTTTAACTTTGTCTTCCTTTTACCCAATTTTTATCTAGTTTTTTTTTTTCAACTTTCAAATCCTCTTCCAATATACCAGTGATCAAACTCAATGTAAAAATATTTCATTTTACTAATTTATGCGTCGATTTAAACTGTTTTGAACATTGTAATACTAACAATTTCGTCTTCCTGTGCTGGAAAGTCTGGTAACACAAGTGAAATGCAATTTTATTTTATTTTATTGGATCATTTTCATTCATATCATTTGTCATTTTCTTGTTTTGAATAGGAACCTAAACTTTAGTAATGTAGCTCACATTTTTTCTTTAAATATGTGAACTTCACCATTTTTGAAAACAGTGCTTCCAAAAACTAATTCTAAACTATATTATAGTATTATTTTTAATTTTTATCATTTTTGTGCGTTTGCTACCAGTTTTTATGCCATATTCTTATACCTTATTTTGCCAAAATTTATTGATGGGTTTTCAAGCAAATACCTTTACCCTAATCAAGTTTTTAAATGTTATCGAGGCAGTTCTTCCATGTTTCAGCCATTTATTTTACATGATTTCATCCTGGACACTAATATTTACAATTTTATTAGTTATAAATTTATCACATTTCAGATGACAAAATTTATGGTTTATTTAAAAGAATTATTACCTTTTCCCCCAAAAAAATGTAAGAAATTTTTGATAATAAAAATCAACAAGCTTAGCAGATTTCAAAACACGAATACATGGATATTTCAGCATTTTTCGACATAATATTCGATATACATGTATTTAGTAATTTTGCATGAATTCCCACAACCATCTTTTGCAATTTGAAATTCCTCCTAAATTGTCAATCGTGACAGACTTCTATTCCATTGTAATTTTTCAATATTGATAAAGCTGTTCAACTATATAGCGTTTATATCATAAGATGAAATACCAATTACACACGAGCTGTTCAAGTACTTCATACTTTAATCAAAATTTTAGAAACATATATTGATCAGGTGCATTTCATTTAATCATGACATAACATTTCTCGTGCTTTCATAAGAAATTTCTTTAGTTTTGGCTAGTTGAAATCCCCCAAATTTATGAATTTTGCCACTCTTGGGCAATTTTAAGTTTCTTCATTAGTGCTAGTAATTTCAAAGATGCATTAAAAAGAACAGGGGCCTCCTTATCAAAGATTAGTGATATTTGTACGAATATGCAGTTTAAAAAAATGGAATAAATTAAAAAAATGTTTTGCCTATTTTTTAAATTAAAAATTAGCCATTCATGTACTATTTTCTTCATTGTGTTCCCCATTTTCATTTAGCAAGTTTGCAACAATCAAAATAAAACTTGCACAGTGTGGGTGTGTTCCAATATGAATTTTAAAGCAGTAAATAGTGTTTTTATATTGATTTTGAAGAGAATCTCTTCATTTTATTTATATACATATATTTGCATTTGACATATTGCATAGTGTGTGATATTGTGATGTACATATTGATTTTCAACAATTGTTTTAGTGATTCAAGCATCTATTAACTGTTGATTTTAATTCACACTTTATTGAAATGTTTGGTTATTCCGTTGCCAAAATTTTTAAAAGAAATATTTTATAATATATTTAGTGATTTGAAATCGTTTTTTTTTTCAGACTGCTCTACTACCTTTGAAGATGTGATTTTTTTGTTAGAATTTTAAGTGAATCATGTGTTTTCTTCGACAAATATGTGGATTAGTATTTATTTGATTTTTTTTACCTTTCACATTTCATATACCTACTCACATTTTGAATTTCTAACTAGTTTTTGTCAAACTAATGTCCAGTTTAGCTAATTCCATTTCCAGAATTAAACATTCAAAATAAATTGCCATCAATCAATGGATGCCTATTTTACCCTTCTAAGGTTGCGCTTTTTTCATCTGATTGTTGTTTTTATACATGTTAACAGAATGGATTAGTTATTAGTTACTTTATTTTTTAATTTTTAACAGATTGCTTGCAAATTGAGCGGAATTGGTCATGCTGAAGTTTCCCCAAATCAAGTAAACGAGAATTTTGGGTTCGGCAATAAGTTTCAAGCATGTGATGAGGCGATAACAAAATAAGTTCCTACATTTATGTTTGATTTATTTAATGTAGAGTATTTATTTGATTGAATGTTTTTGTTAAATCTCTTTACAATTTTAAGTAAAGTTATTAGCTTTAGTAATGGTTTCTTTAAATGTATACCTTACACTAGGGCTACAATTAGAGGATCTGAAGTTTAATTATGCCATTTTTTCTTATGAAAGAAGCAATTTTTACTATGAAAATGCACCTGTAATCTAAGACATCATTTTTTAATATATTTCACATTACACTTTTTAGTATAACAGATTCCAGTTTTCATTTCCACTAATCGAATTAATAATATGTCATCCTTCACCTAATTTTCAGCGTGTGGCAATCTTGAACTGGACATCATGCAGTAAATGTTTAACTGAGTTTTGAATCTGAAGTAACTGAAGGAAAGAACAAGTCTGAATATGGGAAGATTGGAAGAGTATGATGTAAGTGCAATTCAAAAAACTTATTTTGTAGTCATCGGCAGCTTTTACCGCTGTGTAAATTTATCCCAATTTAAAATACCCGTTGCTTTATTAGACAAAAGATAAAACTTATCGGCTTTCTGTTTGAAAAGTTGTTTTCAAACTTTGACGCAACCCTCTTCACATCTGAAAACAGTTAAAATAGCATGGTTGGGGAAATATAATAGTTGTTATCGACCTTTTACTCAAACCAAATAAACAGACAAAAACACATATTAGATATTAAAGGCACTCGTAAACATTTATTCACAGTTATTTGTATGGACCGGTAACATAAGTCTATAAATGCATCGAATTCTTAGTAAATTTTCAAATTATCGAACACAACATTAGATCAAAGTCTATAATTACGTGTAAATTACCCACGTGTTTAGTCCTGACAAAACTTTTTGCCATAATTTCGAATATAATTGAAAAGCATAATGGAAAATACAAGAACATTCATTTTTTTTATTCGTGATTACAGTTACTGAATCTCGTTAAATGTAACCAGTTAATTTAATACTGCATAAATTGTCTTCAGAAATCACGACTAAACGACATTCCCTCGTACATACAAAAATCAGAACTGGTGCGGTGCAATAATCGTGCATAACCCATAGTAATAAGATTTACAAATTTCAATAATGTTATCCCAACATTCGTTGTGTAATGGTGGTACGAAATTTCATTACGTTTAAAAAAAAAAAGAAAAACTAACCACAAGAACATATTACTGAAATACCTTCAGCATTATTAATTGAGCCTCGTTCCAATTCATGGTGAAATTACAGAGGCACAAATTATACAGCAATACTAATACTACAAATTATTTCAAAGAAAACCAATAATACAATACTGGAGACAAAATATACAATGTAGATATTTATTATTTAGTTAAAATTTCCCTCAAGAAGCTCCATTTGTCTAGTAAATGAAAACCACACCGAGCACACACGAATTGGAATCAAACATTTTCATCTTTGTTAAAATCACAAAATGTGGCATGTTTCGAATCTATGACGAGTGTGTGCCATGCACCCCTGTACTTTCAGGGTATTTCAGCTGTTAGTTTTGTTTATATATATATAGTTACTCATAGGTAACAATTGGTCATTAGCATTTATCGTCTTAGACTTTTTTTTTAAATTTACCCAGACTGTAGCAGCCTTTCGACCGCAGCGTTTACGTCACCAAGTGTTGCAATCAATGCTATCGATAAAAAAAAAAAATTAGTATCGTTTCAGACAGACGAGACAAACGCAACGGAAATGTACGAATTACCTTGAAGATTGGCGTCACGATTAATAAATCCCATTCCGGCTAGTTGATCAAGTTGCATCTGATATCTTTCTTCGGGAGGTTGGGTGCTCTAGTTAAAATGTACGGAAATATAGGACATGCGACAAACTGTACGTAATTGTGAAAACCGACTAGCTTACTTGTTGATTCAAAGCAGTCATCATCTGTGATAAGAACTGGGTGAACGCATCCGAGCTCGGAGTACCGCTAGCGGTAGAAGGTGCTACGGGTGTGGTTGTAGCGGGTTGCGAGGCCGGAGGAGAAGAGGCAGTTGTGGTCACCGGGGTTGTATTAGTCGTGGTGGAGCTAGGAGAAGTCGGCACCACGATTGGCGGAGCAGCAGTCTGAGTTAGTCCCAATCTGAGAAAGCCAGTTTTCAAGATTAAAAAACCACCTCTTCGTTAAAAGGAGATTTGTAATAGATGCCATAAAAATAAGCCATATTGACCCAGTTGTAAATCCAGGAGCCACACGCTGCAACTGTTCCATGCCTTGTTGGATCTGAGCTATGGCAGATAAGGCCTGTGGATTTGTCATTATACCCTGAACGGCAGGATTCTGCATCTAAAAATGAGCAATTTGTGATGTCTTAATCTTGCTTTAGGCAAACATCGTGTGACCGTGATATGTTTTGGAGTGCATACCTGTTGCAAAAACATTGGCATCATGCTGCGCATCTGCTCCTGAAGTTGCGGCTGTCCGGCAAACATGGGATTGTGGCGAATCACCTAAAAAGAGAAGTTAGTTACTTACACACGCTGTAGATACGAGAGTTATGCGAGCAGATTTATTATTTTTATTACATCTGTAAGCATCTCTGGATTTCCAGCCATAGTTTGGAGCATGCTCTGCATGTATGGAGCAGACAGCATGTTCTGCATTAGTTGAGGATTTTCAGACATCTGTTGCAGCAACGATTGCATTCCTGGCGTTTGAAACATGCCACCAACACCTGAATTGGATAAAATTCAAGATGTACAAAACTGATAACTCTTCACATTGAATTTTGTTAATCAATTTTTTCATGTCGAATTTAGGTTCCCGGTCAAAAAGCAAATACAAATCGCAAGACATTACCAGCAGATGGAAGGCCTCCGGCAGGTGGTGGTGCCGAAGAATTACTCGCATTTGAGTTAGGCGAAGCTCCTCCCCACGGATTAGGTAAAGGATCACGGTTTTCTACGCCTCTCGCTATGCCGCCATTGCTATTGTCTTTATAGATAGGGATATAAATATTATATCAATGAGCCAAGTAGCGATTCGCCGCACATCCGAAAACTTACCAGGCGAACCGTTGTTGACCAGTGCAGCAAATGGATTTCCCCCTAACTGTTCTTGCGCCGCATTCATCATCGGTTCCTGGATTTCGGTGTACATTCGTCGCAAAGCGTTGTATCCTCCGGGCAGACTCTGAAACCCGAAGAGCTCTATCAGTATTGTAAAATTTGCGCTATAAAGCCAGAAAGCGGACAAGTAAAACTGACCTCCAAGTTGCTGATGGCACGGTCGTGAGCTCGCATTAATTCGTGCATCATGGTAGGATTGCGTGCGACTGCAAGCGTCTCTCTTAGCAATTCTGGATTGTTCAACATGTGAGTGATTTCAGGATTTCTCTGGATAATGCAAAGTTTAAGCATTAATTTCTGTAGTAATAATGACCAATGTTCGGAAATTATTTTCATAGATATACCTCCATTAACTGTTGCATCTGAGGATTGCCCATGATCAGCTGACGTAAGTGATCTGGATTATTCATTAAAACTTGTACCATTGGATTATCCATAATCTGCCTTAGAAGGTCGGGATTCGTCATTATCTGATAACGAACAAACAGCTTTGTTATTCCTGATATAAATGTGGCATTTCCCAACGGGTAAATATGGAACCTACCTCTCGTTGCATTCTCTGTTGCATTTCCATAAAATTTGTAGATCCCATTCCTAAATTTCCTAATCCACCTAAACCTCCTAAACCCCCGAGACCAAAAGGAGTTGCATCGATATTTGCAGGGCGGGGAGTTTCCTAAAATCCACAATAAAAATTCAATCACATTTTGAACTGACTTTAGCAACAATGCAAGCAGTGGTCATACGTACAGAAGCCGGTCTATCTGTATTTTCTTGACTCTGAAATACAAATTAATATAAATATTTCGTTCTGGAAGAATTAAAAGCTCCATTTAATAAATTTTAATGTGCTCACCCTATTTATAGACTTTACAACCAAGTGAACTGTAAGTCCATCTTTAATACCTGGACGATATGTAATTTTTTTTCAAATTATAAATATACTCTTATAACACAAATTACTCGAAATATAAGTAGTTGATCATTACCGTGAGTAGCTAAGGTGTCATGATCTTTTAAAATTTTTCCAGCAAAAATAAGACACAGTTGTTCTGCAGGTGAGCCAAATTTCTTTGCTACTTCTTCTTTAAACTACAATTTGTAAAAAAGCCATCCAATTAAGATTAGCAACGAAATTATGTTATCATGATTCATCAACATTGCACAAATTGAATTAAGGCAGCGGACAAAATTATATAAATGATTACGAAATCATAGCCCGAAACTGAATTTAAATTCTGAGGTGCACCACAACGAGTCAAGCAGCTGAGCACGATTTCTAGTTCTCGATCATGCTCATTTCGATTTTTTAAGCTTACTTTAGTGAAACCTGTGAATAGCGATGCCTTTCGAAATAGCGACAACTCGCAGTCGACTTCACATATATACATGTACAACAAAAGTACCTTGAAATAGCGCATCCCTCCAAATAGCACAACTTTTGGTTTGGTTCCAGTGGTTTGTGCTATTCACAGGTTTCACTATAAATCAAGCCACTAACTTGCTGGCAAGCATTTATGATGATAATAGTTAAAAACCTGACTAGTTGAGAGAAAGTTCAAAACGCACTTTCTGCACCAATCTGACCTAATTAAGCTTAAAGTTAGGAATTTTTAATTGCTCTTTTCTCATCTCTATCGCGTAAATTACTTATGTTCACAAAATTTTGTTAATTTAACTACATGTTCGTAGCCGATTTTTTATGAATGAGACCGAATGATACGTGTTATTTGTTTAACTATTCGTGGGCACTAAACTATAATGCTAAAATCGTTGTAATCACATCCAAGTCAATGCAGCAACTAGAAACATTTCCATGTTAATGAATTTAATGCTTAGTTTACGAGAAAATAATTATTATGGAAATTGCGCTTGAGATTGGTAGTTTATGAGTACGAATCTAGATTACCACCTTCATTGACTCAGCAAAATTGACTTCATGATCTCATCAAGTTTTATATGTTTCTGGTAAACTATTCCTTCCAGTTAAATTGATGTGACAATATACCTCTTTAATGGTGGCGTCCTCCGTTGTTTCAACAGTTTGTTTTTCTTTCGGAGTTTTAACATTAAGCGTAATTTTCTTTCCAGACTCACCCTCCGCCATCTCAAAAGAATCGAAATAATGCAACACAAGAGGCCAAACTCTTTTGATGATGCTGCAACAAACAGGAAGTCACAACATAACACGGATTTTAGCCAAAAGCGCTTCAACCAAATGCCTTCAGGCAAATATTTCAACCGTTTCCTAAAATAAAATGCGTCATGCAATAAAGACTATTCTCTCAAAGTTACGTTGAATTTAATTTTTACAATAATTGCATTTGCAATATATATTTTTAAAATTTAACACGTGAACTTGAAATTACATAATGTATTTTCAAAAAAAATTGGACAGGTTTTAGTACGCATGATTGCCACTAGAGGGCGCCACAGTTCACATCCTGTCTGTCTCCTTTCGTCAGCCATTATGTGAGTATCCTCGCTCTTCATTTTTCTTATTTTCAAATCCATTACCATCTAGGTATATATTTGTATTTTTTTGAAATTAATTCAGCCGATAATCGTCGGTTGCAATGGGGAGACGTTTTTGTGGTTTAGATACGATTTTTATCATTGGATTTCGCATAATTTTGACTTGTTCATTTGCAGTGTTTCCACGTTCATGTCTAGTACACTTTAGAACGTTGTCTGATTTTTAAAATTTGTTTCTTTAGTGAATATTCATAATGGGTCGGTATTCCCAGGAACCCGAAAATGCAGCCAAGTGTGAGTATCGAACCATGTTAAAATTTAAAATACGTGCAAATTAGGAGTCGGTTTTTTTGTGTTAAATGTGAACGCGTGTCAATCCTATTTTTTACAGCCTGTAAGGCACGAGGTTCTAATTTGCGGGTACATTTCAAGGTAGCGTATTTTTGCTAACATTTTGTTGATATTCGCTAAGTTATTTCCCTCTGTTAACACCAAATCTTGATTAAACATGTTTAGAATACCCGAGAGACGGCTCAGGCTATTAAAAAGATGCACCTGAGACGTGCCCAGCGATTTCTGAAAAACGTTGTTGGCAAAAAAGAATGCGTTCCATTCAAGCGATTTAATGGAGGTGTTGGTCGATGTGCTCAGGTATGGAATTTCTGTATTTAATGTATTATTGTTACCATTACCACGAAATCTGCATCTGGCTATAACAAAAGAGCATATTAGCCTGATAACCCTGCACATTTTTTGCACGTGTTGAAGCAAGTTACATTGCTTACTCATTCGAACCCTGTTTTATATTAGGCTAAGCAATGGAAATGCACGCAAGGAAGATGGCCCAAGAAAAGTGCCGAATTTCTGTTGCAACTGTTGAAAAACGCCGAAAGCAACGCCGACTTGAAGGGTCTAGATGTAGATCACTTAGTTATCGAGCACATCCAAGTGAACCGTGCCCCACACATGAGGAGGAGGACATACAGAGCTCACGGCAGAATCAATCGTAAGTTTCTATTTCCGAGTTATGCACTTTAGAAAGATAACCAGGAAAGGTTTTTTTATATTGATGACCGGTTCATTTTTAGCTTACATGAGCAGCCCGTGCCACATCGAGTTGATTTTGACTGAAAAGGAGCAAGTGGTTGCTAAGCCTGCTGAGGATGAACCCATTAAGAAGAAGCCATCGAAAAAGAAGTTGGCAAGGCAGAAGATGATGCAAAGAGATTGAATGGTCAGTAATTGAGGCTCTGTATAACTAAAAGAAAATAAACAATTCTGGCAAAGAAATCCTTTAGCCGTACTGATTCGAAATTTAGAAATTCATGCTGAAGTGATTCTATGTAAAAACCTTTATTTGTAACATTGAGCTTTGAAAACGAAATGAGGTAAACGGTGAAAAATTATTGGGCAAGTATACTCTTAATTTCCCAATAAAAAAATCACAGCAAAGCAAATCCGAAAAATTTCCGTTTGATACATTGTGCGTTCAAATTCATTATGGCTGCATAAAAAGGATGCACACCTAAATGTAATTTGTAAATAGACGTGAGCAACAACGTAGACATGCACATACAGGGCTTTTCTACTAGCATATCCGGTATATAAATCTAAATAGGACCATATTTAGAAATGCAAACTTCTTTGTCTCAAGTTAAATGTCGGATTAATGCAGACAAGTACATTGTGTTTCAGCCATATTTTAGTAGATAATTAGAATTTTGGGTGGTATTCAAAATAGATTAATTCCAGGATGATCTGGTGATGAATGCTTAAAAGGCCACATAATTCAAATTGGTTTTGAAACTACGTCCACTGAACCTATCTTATAGAGGTCGAAATAAAATTTAAATTTATTAACAAACTCGAGTGGGCAAACCGAGCTTTGTTTTATAGGACACTAAACTGATACAATTATAAAATTCTGAATCCTTGTGCATTCCTGTCGCGTTGACGAAACCTTTCCCCATGAAATTTTGTAACAAGCAATTTATCGGAATTTGGATTAAAAGCGTTAAAATAGGTTCAGTGAGCCATGCTAACAGCTTCAACAGTTATTTGAAATTCCACTCAACATGAGTAGCTTAGTAGGTGATTTTGGTTGTATGTTTTAGATTAGAAAATCAGGTTAAAAAAGCCTTCTGTTAATGATGTCGAATAGTGATGGTCTCTAATATTTGTAATTGTTAGATATTGTACTTCCAGATGGTTTGTGCATAGAATGCGTCAGGTTTATCGTGGTCTTGCTATTCAGTAAAAATCTGTCTGAACGGAAAATTTTGGCACAAAACACATTTTACAAACATTAGCAATTGAAATGGATGGATGGATAAAGCAACTCGAATTATCTTAGCAGAAAATTCACAATGCCACAGTTAACGTTTGCCAAGCGGGAAAAGGGAAAATCGCCTGGAGGGCTTCCTTATGAGCGGTTCGTCTTCGCTGGAAGATTCCTCGTTTGGCTCTTTACTCGACTCTTTCACGAGAGATTTTTTTCTTCCAAGCTTCAGACCCAGGGGCAGTTTTAAGTGGGGTTTCGGGAGACCGAGGAATGGAAGCGAAGTAACAGTTCTTTGGGCTTGATCTGCCAATACTTCGATCGAGGGCAAGGAATTGCGCTTTCTTTGACGTAAGACTGGATGGACGCCGTTTTCTCCGACGTTCTGCTGAGGGTGGTGCTCGGGTGGCGTTCCGTCGCAAATGAGACTGCTTACTGGAATTCCAATTAAATCAGTGGGGCAAATTTGAATGTTGGGGAACAACAAATGACTTCCATCCGAACTCATGCTCTCGTCGGCATCGTAGAAATCGTCTGCCGTGGTATTTTGTTCGGAGTCTTGTTCAATCTCTTGCTCATTTCCGGGATCTTCTTCAAATTTATTATCGCCTTCGATGAATTTGTCGATGTTGAATGTTTTCAAATAATCCATTTCCTAGAACAAAAATATTTTTTTATTACAAACATTGTGAAATGTTAGTCTTTGCATCCAGGCATCCCAACTGTCCTATATTTCCTATAAATTCCTAGATTTTTAATGTCGTCCTATATTTCCTTAAATTGTCCTATATTTTCAGTAACTTTTGTACAGGATTGTAATAACCAGGGTGACAAACAAGTCCTAAATATTCCTAAAAGATGTCCTAAATAATCATGAAAAATTCCTAAATACCCTCTGAATAATTGCACAAATATTTTTCAAAAGTTGCGAATTAAAAACTAAATTCTATAGTATACATTAAAAAAATCACTAAACTTTTGAAGTCCTAAAATTTATTTTAAGTCTTAAAAAGTCCTAAATATTGAATATGAAAAAGTGTTTGCCATCCTGTGTTATAATTCCTATATTTTTGAAAAAAATGTCCTACAATTCCTATATTTTTGAAAAAAATGCCCTATATTTTCGAAGAAAATGTCCTATAATTTGTCCTTAAAAGTGGCTGGGATACCTGCAGCATCTTCTAAGGGAAAAAAAAATTACTCTAAGAGCTTCTCGTCTTCGAAATTCCACTTTAGCCATTTCGGTTTCCACCCATGCTGGAATGTCCGGTATGGCATAAGCTAGTCCAAACTTGATTGCAAGCAGCAAATGCTAGGAAAAGAAAGATTCACTTAGCGAATTTTGCAAAGTGAACTCAAACAAGACACTAGGCACTTGTGTCGGTAGTTCTAAAATAAATACCTCCAAGACAACTATCAAGACTATGGTACCGGTAGTTGAAAGATGAGGTAATAAGCGATGCACTTGCCCGGACATGCCTATTAGAGCGCAGTTTACTATTATGGCAATAACACCCATAATTTCCATCATGATCTGAAAAAGGCAAACCTGGCTTTAAGCAGTTGATTTTATTCACACGAATGGCTTAAATCATCTGATTAATCACAAACCTGCCAGGCACCGATATTGGCGACACGCACGCTGAATGGCCGCTGCATACTGCAACACAACTTGAAAGCATCGCTGCGAATCTCGATTAGATTATTGAGAAATGCGCAAGCTGCCGCCATTGGAAAGGCAGATGAAAATAGCATGACATAGCCAAACTGAATAAACATTTCCAAGTAGTCATCAAATGTGCCACCATACTGAAATAAAATGGACAGAAATATGTATAATTTCAACTCTGGCCAAAACAAAAAATCCTGATGGCATGAAATATCTCAAAAGCACCTTAAACATATTGCTCTCGTGTTCGGCCTGCGAAATGTTGATTCTATCAGATTTTGAAGTCTCGTTCGACGAAGACCGAGGAAATTCCGGTGCGGGACTCCCTTCTGACGAAGGCGTCGTTGCCGGACTTCCAAAAAATTGCAAGTGCATGTAAACCAGCTTGCACCGTCCCATAATGAAGGGTACAAAAGATTCCTTAATATTCCCCATGATTTGCCTCGTAATTAGAAGTGTTGCCAAAAGCTATTACAAAATAAGCGGATGTTAACATTTTAACGTTTCCAAGATAAAATTAAAAACGCGTATTTCTACTCACGTCCCGTAATTTTTCCATGTTTTGTAAATAGAAGGCAATGTAGAAAAGTGATATGAAAGCACTTACAAACTGAAACTGAAACAGTTGTCAAAAAAATTAGACCGCACTTAAGTTTTACTTGACCTATTATACTGGAATTAGATATTTATATCCCAATTTATACTTTTATAGGAAGGAGCAAGTAATGCAAGCTTGAAAAAGACATTTAGTTAAAGATTAAAAACAGCCATGCAAAATAACCAACTAATGCTATACCACAATTGCTACGCATGCAGTTGTCGAAACTTTCACAGCCGAGTAACACTCAATACTAACCACTCCCATTTTAATTGTTAAATGATTTTCGTATTCTTCTTCCGACCTGTAGTTCTCTTTAGGCATTAAAGATAGCGATAGCAAGAAAAGAAGCAGGGTATGAGCAATTTTAATAACCACCACCGGAAGACTCGAGAATAAAGGACTATCGATCACTACACACGACTCTGGGTTCAAGAAATTTGCCCTCGTAAAAAAAAGCATTTATGCTCACCTAAATTGTTTAAAATCACAGCGATGCGATGATACACTTCATCCATGATGAAGATCACCAAAGCTAGGAAAATTTTGGGCAAATAAGCCATCCATGAAGGATATTCTAACGCTTCCATTTTATTTACCCACCAATGCTATGGAGGAAAGAAATGGTCATGTAGTGATTATCACAGAAGTAAAGTGTGGAGGTGCCAAACCAAGGTGAAGTAACTCTAGGAAGTGTCATACAGCTAGTAGGTAATGTAGTGCATTTAATTTTATTATAATGACATTTCCGTGCTTCTCTGTGGTGTAAATTTTGATGATTGCAAGTACAATTTCGCATCGATTGAGCACTACTTAACGAAGCGGTGCCCGGAAAGTTGAACACGGGGAATACTCGATCTGCACGTACAAATGCCAGGCATCCCAACCGTCCTATATTTTTAATGTCCTATATTGTCCTATATTTTCATCAACTTTTGTACAGGATTGTAATAACCAGGGTGGCAAACAAGTCCTGAAAGTCCTAAAATAGTCCTAAATATTCCTAAAATTGTCCTAAATACCCTCTGAATAATTGCGTAATTGTTATAAAAATTATGTTTCAAAAGTTGAAGAAATCCTAAAAAGGCCTAAATATTGAATATGAAAAAGTGTTTGCCCTCCTGTGCTATAATTCCTATATTTTCAAAACGTCCTATAATTCCTATATTTTTATCCCTAAAAGTGGCTGGGATACCTGTTGAAATGTATATGGTTGATTTGGGTACAGTTAAGTGTGCGGATTTTTCCGTGCGCACAACTTTCCTAGACCCACACTAAGCATTACGATTTGCTTACCGAATGCCGCTTCCTTTACACCCTGGAGCATCTAGCTTTTTTTTAGATAACCGTACCTCTAACTGAAAAATGCTGAAAATCGATACACAGGCTAGCACCAAAGATGCCAGGACCACTGGAAGGCTGACACAGTAACGGAAAATGCTGCGCTTCCAGTTTGGATAGTGAGGTTCGAGTCTGCCGGTCACCGAGCTCTTGACGCATGGACCCTAGTGAAGAAGTCGTTTTCTAGAAAATTGTTTTAGCATTTCGTGCTCGATGCGTGGTTTAGATGGTCTTACCCGAAAAAGTGCTCTTGGTTCCTCTAGAAGAGCATTAGCCTGATCGAGAGTCCCCCAGCGGTATGCCAGTTCGGCTTGCCTTCGCTTCCACGACTCCAAATAAAGCGTTGTCCAAATCACATTAAAAAACGCGAATAATACAAAACAGACATCTTCTGTGGCCTGCAAACGATAAGTGATTAAAGTTCCAAAGCATCACTATGTCAATATTGTTGTATTGCGTTTTTACCTGATTTCCATAGAAAAAAATCCACAGGAAAAATCCAAATGCTGCTGGGATTGTCAGCGCGGTTGTGTAGTGGCCTAACCAAGCGAAGTACATGGCGTTTTTGACACCGAAATAATCACAGATATGATCTGAAAAAATGGGTTTAAACCGATTAATTCAAGTATTAAAAGGAAGTTTGAGAATCATTTCAGAGAATGACACTGACCCAGTGGCTGAAACTTGAAAAATGCTTGAACCCAGATTTGTGTCAAATGATGCAACGTGTCTCGGTTGTGCAACGGAAACACCTGTGAGATCACTTTTTCGGACAAGCATTTTGGAACTGCAAATAATTGTTGAAACTGATCAGTAGTGATGGATTTTCAAAGCATATCATGGTTTGCTAACAAGTCGCTTACTAATTGCCTGTCCTTCGGCGAATTTAATTCCGTTTAAGTCTTCGTCTTCGGTAGCTCTTAGGCTGAGCAACATGTGCTGAACTATGGTTTGTCGCTCTTGACTAGACAGGAAGTTGTCGTGATCTTCGTAGCCTTGGTAATAGCAAGCGTTTTCATGGGCAAATTCTTTGAGACCACCACCGTATTCTGCCTTTAGTCGTTTACGGATCTGAAGAGATTCGGCCTCCCTATACATGCTAAATACGAGAATGTTTACACAATTAACAAATTTACAAAAATGTAGCTTTTCTAATATCTTACATTTTAGGACATCTTATACAGCCAGTGCTATTCAATAAATATTATAGCCATTGTATAGGGGAAATTCCCTATTTCATTTACTATGCTGGATTGCTATGCTCCATCCCCTACTTGCCCTTTCAGCTAATCTTCTCTTGGCCCTCATAGTCTAAGGGATTTCCCATGTTGATTTGCAATTTAAGCCCCAGGCCACACACTAGGCTGGAAACGCGCGTTTGGCTAGCCTCAAACAGGGCATCGAATTTAATTAAAATTCTAGAATTATAAAATTTGCATATTAATATCTCGTGCAGTAATTCCTTTTTAATTAAAAGCCTTTTTTGAAGCTAGCCAAACTCGCGTTTCCAGCCCAGTGTGGTCTGGAATTCAAAGTGTATTGTGAGGTGCTCACCTATACAGGGTGATTCAAAAGTTTCGACTTGTAATGACCTTTTTGGATAAAACGGTTTATATTGACAGCTCTGACACATCCAAGATATTGTTTAGATAGACTATGCTTTTGACAAGACATTTCAGAATAAACAATGAGTATTGAAGCTTTTGAATCACCCTGTATATCAGTAAACAGCTTCAGACACCGTTTACATGGGTATAATGTCACCCTCTACAGGTGTGTACAACCTGTTTGATTATGCATAAACAAAAAATACATTGTTATGTCGGAATATATGGATATACATGTATAGACTTATGTATTGCAAATGCAGAACATTCCGGATAATAGGATCACATCAGTTCTGTGGCTTCTCCCAATTGTTTTCATTTGTTGTTCAATATATAGGCTTTACATGCATATACTGACATTACATCAACTGCATTTCGAACAATGCTCATTACTCCACCCGCAGAATTGGTAATGTGGGCGTCATTCGGTTCGTTTCCTTTAATCACGACATCATGCTCCGATTTGGAAATGTTTACAGTCAGTTTTACTCTAAATAGAATGAGTTTACAATGCGTTAACCCAGTTCTATATTGTAGGAGGATGAAGATTTTCTTTCCAATAATGCCTTTGCTAATTCTGGTTTTGACTTGGTTGCACAACTTGGATTACAATGTCGTTTATGATGCTAAATGCGTTTTTTTAGTTTTTTCTACATACCCTCATGAATTTTCTTGTCATTTTCTTTTACGTATCATGTGTTTGAAGTTCAAAGGAATTGTTTTACATACATTTTCTTTTATCACGCCTAATTTCATTCAATCGAGAGCTGGATTGATATGATTTGGAACCAGCATGGACATTTTTATTGAGTATCTTGTGTAAACTCCAATACTAGCAATTTAAAAAAAATATTTTGGAGAATGTGTAGACTGCTTGAGGCAATGGGTTCGGTTAGTCGGTAATTTCTATTTACAGGAATTTTATTTAAATATAATGATAATCTGGACATAGTGATCCCGTTTATAAACTTAAAATGGTCCTTTCAATCGCCTATAACGATTTTTTTTTTTACAGTTCCTCTCCTTTTATAATGACAACATAAATTACAAACTTAAAATTGTAATGTATTTTATCTGAAATCATATTATAAAAAAATATTTTACTAACGAAACATTTACTTTCAAAAACCAAAAAAAAAACGTTCGTATTTTGTATTAAATTTAAGGCAAATTTAATGATTACATTTATATATTTCACTGCATGATGATATTTGTTTAAATTTGGAAATTTCGAAATACAAGAACTATGAAACTATACAAACTTTAAAATTTATCTTTATTATTGAATAATTGTTATCTGACTATTGGATTACAAGATTTATACGTTTTCCAGTTTTTGATAAACGGTTTCATTATTTTTTATAAAAAAGTTAAAAATTTTACCTAAATTAGATTAAATTTACCTATACCAAACCGCTTAATTATGGTACTATTGTGAACGATTTTTTTCGGTCAAAACATTTAATAAATGTACATGTAAAAAAATTAAATTTGTATTTTTGTTTACATGCATGTACATTATTATTATTATTATTATTTCATTTTTCATAAATTCGGATATAAAGGTCTGCATTCTTAGCTCCATTGAAAATCGTTATAAGCGAGTTCCACCACTGCCTTCTCTATAATAGCTGCCTGTCCGTTCTTTAAAAAAATCCGATTTCGGATAGTTACCGTAGTGGCCGGTA
>JAQGCC010000917.1:0-28580 GCA_034698905.1 Xestoiulus laeticollis
ATTTTCTAAGCTAATTTTCTAAAAAAGTAATTTTAAGTGAAGAATTTATGGGGAAAATCCATAATGTCTGTCAAGTGATATTTGCTGTTAAAAATCGCTGTATCTCCGTTATTTCTGGCTCGATTCTCAGGCATTTTTTTCCTAGTACTCAGAATAATGTTTAATATTTTTCTGAGCAGTAACAAATTTAAAAAAAATTTAAACTTGATTTTCTATTCAAAGAAAATTGAAAAAAAATCGATCTTTTCATGAGCATCGAGCCAGAAATAACGGAGAAACAGCGATTTTAAACTTTATTGATTAGGGGTGCCACAAGTGTCGATTAAATTAAATAATAAAAACAAAAACCACTGAATCTCCGTTATTTATGACTCGACTCTCATAATTTTTGTGTGGAATATACTCAGAATAGTGAATACTTTCAGAATCTGCAATAAAAAAGCACCGAGGTTTAGAAATGCAGTTTTTTTTATTGCGGATTATGAAAGTGTCGTTCATTACGAGTAAGAAAAGCTAAAAAACACGACAATGCACGCATTATTTATCCAGTTATAAATCAATTCAATTTGCATTTAATGCAAATTTTTTTAATTTGTTTTTTATTCACTAAATGGCGCCACATGTCTTAAGCCGCCATTAGTTTTGTTTTAGAGAAATGCATTATGGGAGTGCTAGGACTATGAAAAAGCCCCTGAAAGGCACTTTCAAGCTAGAAACTAATAGCTTTTAATAACGGCGCTTATGCTAAAAGCGTACTAACTGTAAATGGGCACCGTCATACGCTATGGCACCGTGGAAGAAATGGGCGTACATAGAACCCGGGAATTTTGATTTCATTTAAAATTAATGTAATAAAATGCCGTTTTTTTCAGATTTTGTAAGTGAATCGAGGTTTTTTTATGAAAACCGACCCCATTACGCATAGAAAAAAGTCAAAACTTACAACTTTAAACGTTATATTTCTGCAAAAATTCAGGTAATGCAAATTTTAACTTATTTTTGTAACCTGGGAAGAATTATGGAACAAATAATCGATTTAATTATAGACTAACATTCTAAAATGCATACAGCACATGTACAGTGTATGTGAATGTGTCGCGAATTATGAAAATATTTTAAACAACCTACCTTTCGTGATCAAAAGATATCCGATATATCTATCCATTATTTGTCTACTTGTGTATATTATTTTCACAAAGTTCTCCTATTGGCAAATAATAAAGTGAAATATAAATATAAAAATCAACGAAATGCGTCTATTGCACAAATGAAAAACAAATTAGGAGAGTGCTTTTCAAATCTACAACGTCCTCTGCATTTTTCGGATTATTATTAAAATTGCAGCTTAATTTTACTATTCAGTTCGAAAAATGCAAAAAATAAACATCAATTTCTTAATATTAACTTAATATTACAAAAAATGTAATTATAACAAATCGACACAATCAGATTTCATAACTTAATAACTTTCATAACTTTATTCTACGCTGTAATAACAATTCACACTTTAAAAAAATGTAGTAATCTCAATATTATAAAAAGTTTATTTTAACATTATAAGATATTTACATATTAGGCATATTTAGATATTTACATATTTATATATTTACATATTTAGATATTACATATTTAGATATTTACATATTAAGATATTACAATTAAGGCATAAGATTTAGAAGTTCTATTATCTGCAACAAGTGTTCCACTCGAAACATTTCAATATTTTGAAATCAATGAAATTTTAGAAAAAATAGAAAACAATCAAGAACAATATTCCTGCGAAGTTTGGTAGCTTAGCTTGAAAATAAAGTGCAAAATAGCACAATTTACGCGAAAAAAAAGTGGAAAAAATGCAAAATTATGGTGTTCCAATATTTTGAAATCAATGAAATTTTAGGAGAAATAGAACACAATCAAAAACGATATTAAGTGCAAAAATAACACAATTTACGGGAAGAAAAGTGGACACCGAGTCGCCTATTTTATAATACTACGTGCTCAACCTTGATATTTTATACTACGGTTTAATTAATACCCATGAAATTTTAGGAGTTATAGAAAACATCCCAAAAGCGTTATTCGAGCACAAACGTTTTGAAGTCATTTTTAGTGATAAAAATGACGTCTTAGGAACCATTTTTGCAAATGATCGCCCAATTTTCGGAAATCCTAAATTTTCCTTATTTTTCCATATGAAGTTTTAAAAAAAATATAATACATGTAAATCGGTATACATGTACATGTAGGTTTTTAAATCTCATCACGGTAATCTACCTCTATTAAATATAAAATAGGCATTCTATATTTCAAAAAATTTCAATAGCATAAATGCATCACCTAGTTATGTTTATGAGATAGTTCATGTATTATATATGCATTAGTATTTTAATTTAAATTGGTGATATTTACAAAGAAAAATAATGTGATAATTAAAGCCGCTCGGATAAAGCAGAATAAAGCGCTTTAGCTTTAATTCTGAAAGCACATTTTTGTTTGTAAAAAGTGCTGCATCATGGGAATTTTTAAATTCGCGCTATATTGCCATTAAGGTCATCTATCGAAATGGTTCAAGTTTGCGTGAAATTGTGAGTATATTAACTTATTCTAATTAATGTTACAATTATTATAACTGTTACAGTAATTATATAGCAAGCATATAAAGTTCGAATAACCAAATGACAAAGTCGTACATAATGCACTTACCGCATAATTTATGCTTCGTGCAACAAACTAACTCAAATATGCTTAAGTTCAAGTTATATGGTCCATATAAACCTGCAGCTAGTTTTGTATTTTGCATGCTATTTAGCTGACTCTTTAGTGAACTGAATTATCAAGGTCTCATTTTGTTATCAACAGTGAAAACTTGACAGAAAACTGGATGACATATTTCCTGTCTGTACTTATAGAAATGACTTATTTTTCAGATCAAAAAGCAGTGGTGCATTAAAAGAATATGTCATTATTGAACTCCAAGGGGACTTGGAGTCAAAGCAGAATCTAGGTCTTGCTGACAGTTTTGTAGGCGACCTTCATTTCACTAAAGATGCAAGTATAAAAACAACGAACAAAGCTGTTTATAACTAACACCTTCTTATGTTACATTATTTTGAATTGCAGGATACACCAGTGCTCATAATAGGTCATCACATTTTGTATGGCAAATGCGTTAGCCTCGATAAACCCCTCGCAGTGATGAAAAAATCACGGTCCATTGGTCAGACCGATGAAGACGAGACTGATTCTTGCAAAAACAGTCCTACGGAATACTTCTTGCAAGCTGTTGTTAAGAAAAAAATAATTTTCAAAACTAGACCCAAACCAATTATTGTTAATGTCCCGAAAAAGATGTGAAATTTCCATGTTTTACTCATATGTTTTAAAAATTATTTATTTTTAGTTCTTTTTTATTTAAGGCAATCTGAAAAACTGTACAAGTTTCAATAAAGAAAACGCAGTGTCCAACATACAAAAGTATTTGATGCCGTTATTGCCAGCGCAAGCAAGCATCCAAAATAATGCCCGTAAATTGGCCCAAATGATGCGGAATGAATTAAAAGTTTGTCCATTTTACCTCAAAAATAAATTGGTAAAATTGATACTTCAGTTTGGCATATTCCTAATTCAGTAGGAAATATAATAAGGCATACACCGTGAAAACGACTGCAGCCAAAGCTCCAATCATTAACCCAGTGTCCTAAAAATGTAAAGAAAATAGTTTTAAAACACTATCTTCTTTATGCAGTCATTTTGTAACTGCGAGTACATACCTTATAAGTGGAAAGAATACATTGTTTGGCTTGAGATTTCTTCTTAGTTTCTTTTAGATCCGCTTTACTTTTCTTTGAATCTTGCCTACCTTTGAAATTCAGATAGAACAGCTGATAAACATGTATGTGATTGCGCTATTACATTTTTATAGATGCTAGCAATATAAATTACCTATTTGTTTCCTATACTGGTCAATTGGCGGCCGATGGGCTTGCCCTTGTACATCTTTACTCTGGCGTGGCATGATCTTTAATGCAATTAGAAAAAAAAAACATGTACAGTCTAAACTGCAAGGTCACTTACGTACAGTACATCATTTTATGTCATGCACGTGCAACCAGCCCATTTCACGACTTTTTAATTCGTGAATTTCAAAATATATAATTGTAATACGACATGCAACTTATCTTACAATTATAAAACTAATAAATACAACAAGAAATTATTATTTAATGGGAATACCAGCAAACGAATACGAGGCGTTGTCACTTACATTTGAAATTCAAACACTGTCTGCAATTCGTCTGCTTAAAATTTCTGCTCTTTTTCACCCTGCAATGAGGATACGGTAATTATATTTTCACACGAGTTGACACATTTAAAAAAGCAATACATAAAAATAAGTGTGCATTTTCCCATATATATTCCAGTTAGATGAATCTGGCGACTCATGTTTGGAATAAATTAAATTTAATATAGTTTTTGTATATTGTGATAGATTATAGTCGCATGTGTTTGTGATGAATTTAAAATTAGGCAAGCTACCTATACTGTAGTTAAACTGGTAATTAAATTCCTATCTGATAGGCTACATGTTCTTTGGTGCATCACAGATGTGAAACAACAGTACGTGTACTGGAAACGTTAACTGCAACATTAATGCACTAGGAAAAACATACAGTACCTGTAATTTCAATATTATATACTAGCATATATTTGTTGCTCGATCAGTTGTAGCCTGGTAATTACATGAGTATTATTGCTCCAAAAGATCCAACACGTTTATTTCCTTATTTATTTTAATTTCTGTATAATAAAAATGTTTATATTTTTCCAATTCAAAAACTCGATCTTCATGACATATGATATCGATCAATTTTGCCATTTTCTAGCGATCGAGCCTTCAAAGTTATTTAATTTCCAAATGTATCTTTGCAGTTGCGAATAATCATTGATCACTCAAAAAAAAAAAAAAAAAAGAAAATGTGGACAGCGTGTAGCCGACTTTCGTCCCATCTGTTCCGGTCATGCACGTTCCGTAGCATGATCCCGGTCCGAAGTGCCGCTACCGGAAAAGTAATCCCAGCCGGATTTTCGTGGCACGACAAGTTGAAATCCAAAGACAAAACGGCCATCATCGACGTGCACGGCGCCCATTCCTTTGAGAGTCTCCAAAGGCGCAGCTTCAAATTGGCAGAACAAATTGCAATGGTTTGCAAATGGGAAAGCAGCACACACCACACGTCCAAACACGTTGCTTTCCTCTGCCCCAACGACTCTTCGTACGTCGTGACCCTTTTAGCCTGCTGGATCAATGGAGCCACTGCCATTCCTTTAAGCAAATCCCTTCCGGTTTCCGAGCTGGAATATTATATCAAAGACAGTTGCAGCTCATTAGTAATTTCGACCGAGGAGCATGTAGAACCGTTAAGCGCTCTTTGCTCTCAGTTAGGGATTCCTTTTCATCCGCTGGAAAAAAGCGACATTTTAGATCAAAACGACGCAGAAACCAAAGAGTCCGATCATTTAAAAAAAATATCCCGGCACATACCGGCACTTATCATTTATACGAGTGGCACGACTGGTCCCCCAAAAGGAGTTGTGCTGACGCACGGGAACATTAATTCGCAAACTGAAGCTTTGGTGCAAGCCTGGCAAATCAATAGGTTGGACAATAATTTACATAGTTTGCCCTTGCACCACATGCATGGCATCGTGAATGCACTTCTGGTCCCTCTGTCTGTCGGAGGGACGGTACATATGATGCCCAAATTCGACGCATTCAAGGTTAGACTATCTTAGCCGAATTCTGGTTTTGCTTTTCATAACACCTATAAGTTTAAATAACTTCTATCTTATTTTAATGTTTACAATTTAGACATGGGAGCTGTTTACGAGCGTCGATACCAAAGTTCCCAGAATTAATTCCTATATGGCAGTTCCTACAATGTACGTCAAGCTACTTGAAGTTTACGAAAAACAGTTTAGCGACAAACCTTCGGTTAAGGAATTCATTAGAGCCATGTGCCGAGAAAAAATAAGGTGAAATTATGTTTTCGGGAATTCCAGTTTATGTGCACTAGCTACACGATTTTTACATATTTTAACGCTGTACATTTTCTAGTAGAGGTCATAAATGAATTTTACTACTTAGAAAATTTACCGTATTTCAATGTTGACACGCTCCGGGTTTAATATAGCTAAAATACCACTTATTTTTTGCCCGCAAATCAGGTTAATGGTTAGTGGTTCATCAGCTTTGCCGCAACCAGTGTTTGAAAAGTGGGAGGAAGCAACCGGACACAGGCTTTTAGAAAGATTTGGGATGACTGAAATAGGAATGGCACTATCTAATCCATTGAATGGTCTTAGGAAACCAGGTATTAAGGCACAATATTTAAACATTGGCTTCCATTACAAATCAGAACTTAACCTGTACCTATTTTAGGCTCTGTTGGAACTCCCTTGCCCAAAGTGAAAGTTTGTATAACTAAACCAAATATATATTCGCCGCACGGTTACGACGTTATCGCCATGGGCGATGAACATCGTACAACCATATCCAAAGAAATGGAGAAAGAAAGTGGGGAACTTTACGTCCAAGGGCCAAACGTGTTTAAAGAGTATTGGAAGAGACCCGAAGAAACCAAAGCGGCATTTACATCCAGTGGATGGTTCAAAACTGGTTAGTGCCACATAAGTTTTGCTTCCGAAAATGGCCCATTTGTACAGTCTTGTACCCTAAGATCAAAAATTCTTCGGTTTCAGGCGATATAGTGCAGTTTGTGGAAGGAAATTACAACATTTTAGGTCGCCACTCCGTGGATATTATTAAAAGTGGAGGTTTTAAGATAAGCGCGCTGGACGTGGAACGCCACCTGTTAGCGCACGAAAGTATTGCAGAGTGTGCAGTGGTTGGATTGCAGGACATAACATGGGGACAGAAAGTAGCTGCCGTTATAGTATGCAAACCCGAATGCAATTTAACTTCGGAGATGCTTCTTGATTGGTGCAAATCGCAGCTGCCGTCTTATAGCATCCCGTCAGTTATAAAATTCGTCGAGAAAATTCCACGGAGTCCAATAGGAAAAGTCAACAAGAAAAATTTGTTACGTGACATTTTTAATGAGATAAAATCTTAAAATCATTCATATTCAGTGAACATTTGATTTGTAAATAATCGGAGCTCAAAAATCGAAATCAAGAAATTATTAGGAGCACTGAGAAATCACAGATTTTCGATTAAAAATCATTGTTTAAAATTTAAATTTTTTACATCATTATTTGCTTGTTACCGACATATTTGACCAAAACTAAAAAAAATAGAATTGCGACATTGGCTCAAAAATTATCCTACTTTAGTATTCATTTCTGTTTTGCCCATTTTTTTTTACATAACTTATGGTTAGGCATCCTGAACAAAAAATATAGCTGGCACATCGATTAAATGTACATTTATTCAATCGAATAAACTTCAAATATTGTAGGCATATTCGGCAATTTTATATCATCGAGCAAAGTAACTAAGGTGTTTTAGCGCAGCTATTCACACTTGTATAACTGTCATTTTGTTGCCGTTTATATAGCCAAGATATACTTGAATTTTAAATTTTTATTTTTTTTTAATTTTTGTTTGTTTACCGATTTTTTTTTTGATTTTTTTTATATATATTTTTTTGTGGTAAATTCTGCTGTAATGATGCAACGTTATTGGCGTACTATTATCGAAATTAGTTTTGCAATTGGTCCATAATAAGGATAAGGGGCACAGAGGTTTATATTTATCAAAAATATGCACACATTTGAAATAATCCTTTGGTCTGATATTTTTGGTTACAAACCCTTGTTAAGCTACACCCACTATCGATGTTGTGAACACATTAAATGACAAGATCAGCATGCTATCGCTTATTAAGAGTTTTAGCATTTGGTTCCTGACCATCAAAGATACAATTGTGCTCATTTAAAAAAAAATTAAAAACAAAGCAACAGTATGTGGATTTGTAGACAAATTAAAATTAGAAGCAAAAGTGCGTTATTCCGAGCGATCTGGCTCTCCAAGAATATGCATACTCCAAAGTAGGAAACGGCAATAAAACTCTTAATACGAAGTTGGCAATCCGTCACATATTGTGCTTATCTAATTCCACCATCCCGAAGAACACATTCGCCCATGGTAAACTGACTACCACAGGACTGGAGCTCGATGGTAGGTTCTAAATTATTTCTTATAATTATAATTGGTGTGCATTTTTCCCACTAGTTGGAGATGCTTTCTATACAAAGTTAACGCTTTTGAAATTTGGCAAAATCCGCATATATGATATGCATTAAAAGTTAATTGAACGGCGTCAACGCCAATTATTTTGCAAGAAAGTAACCCCCATCTGGTAGTAAAAACAAATACGAAATTTGTATATATTGTATATGAGCTGTAGTAATTTTTTCTAGCAATGAAGCGGCCCTTTACGGCAGCAAACATTAGAATGCAGATTTTTAGACCAACTCGCAGCAGATATATACAAATATATATATATATGTGTGCAATCACAACACGAAATAAACAAAAAATATAGAAAATAATATACTAGCGATATTACACTCTAACAAAACACTTACCCACACATTTACTCGCATACCTTACGTCGACCAAAGCTACCGATTCGTGTTACTTTTCACAGAGTCTTTGCGATTCGTTTTCCTTCTTCTTACATAAGTACTGGAAGGAGGATGTCTTTGCGCTACCCCCGAATTCTGGCTCGTGACTAAGGAGGTATCCGCTTCTTGTACCGATTGACTAAACCTTTGAACTTTAAGAGAAGGCCTGTTTCTATTTTGAACGTTGCCTGGAGCTGCACATTCCTCGCCGTTGATGTTATTCGCTATCACACAATCGTTCGACTCGATTACTTTAACATCGGTGGCATCCGAACAGTCCTGATTTCCATCCGAATCCTGAAAAAAAAAGTTAGACGAGTGAGCGAATATTCAACAGCAGCAAATTAGCATAGGTAAAATAGTAACCGTCTTGATTTTTCAACTCACGAAATCGCTCATTGCGGAAGACGAGCTCGAAGGAGCCGATGATGTCGAATGGTCCTCGCTGGAAGGAATTGGAGAACCTGTCAGAGAATCGTCATCCTTTTCCTCGGCAGCACGACTTCCTCTAAAAAATGCGTAAGCTTCATGAGGTTTTAATGCACACGAAACGAAACGAGCGATATTTGTTAAAAGGGAATTTCCATTTTTGTCGAAAGTGAGCACGTATCCTACCTTGTTTTGAAGACTGTGTTTGGCAAAGACCTGTTATTGACAACACTTGCATACGTCTTAGGCATGTAAATGTTTGGCTTGGTAATTTCGGAAGTGACGGGATAATTTTCCTTTATCCATTCCCGATAAGTTACCACCTCTTTTGTTACGCGAACAATGCGACCTAAAATGCTATTAACAAATTGAAAATAAGTATTATAAAAAAAAACCGATCAATATCCCCAAATCGCATTGTCGTTTATTTAAATACCTCTTATTAACATCAATAAATTGATAAGAGTGCAAACTGGTGGCTTTATTTAGTTCCTTGTAAGCATAATCAAAGGCATCTTTTACCTTCAAGGCACCATAGGAACTGCGCCCTATGTCATTTTCTAAGTGAAACACAAAAAAAAACTGTCATATTTTGTCAAGTTATTATGGCATCAATTCCCAGGGGCATTTGCTTACCGGGATTCAGGGGATCTTCGATGTACAACAGTGATGGTCTGTATCCATCGGCCATATCTTTCTGAGCGACATCTTTGGCAACGTAAGAGCCCCCATTCTTAATTCTAATGCCCGTACTAAAGTAGTTAAAATGGCGACCATATAGCTCGAAGAATTCTATGAGCAGAACGCCTAAGTTAGCATCAGGGAGGCACGCTTCAGATCGGCTATGTAACTGTAAAACAGGATTTAGTTACTACATAGCAGGGTGCTATATGAAAGTGAAACATTTCGGCTAAACCTACCTGCAAAAAGCTGACAGTTAATAGAATAAGACAGTACGAACTGATTCCTCCCGTGAATACTTCGTTGAGATCCCTTTGCAGGAGGAATTGTTTCAAAACCAAGACGAGCTTCTCCATATGAGGGAACTCCCTTTTATATTTCTAAAAATCAAATTAATATATAATTTAATTTTACATTGTGTTACATTGTCTATCAGCAGTCAACATTGTTTGTGCAAACATGTTATAGATAAAGCAATGTTAAACCAAAGATTATCATACATTGGGATTGAATCGAACATAGTTTTGCATTTGTATTACGAAGCAGAAATAGCAGAAATAATCTAAATCTGCCAACCGGATCATAATCGGTAGATAACATCAAAATATCTTGATTAAGAACTATAAACAATGACAATGCATTATTTATGTTGCAGTTCTATCTTAAACTCGGTTATCAGCTTTCACTAGTTAAAAATAAGTCACTCATGCCCTTTTTGCTTACTGTGTTATGCTTTTATTTTAAGTATCTTGCATTGTTTTCTAAGACTAATGGGAATTCGGTGCATATTAATAATAATTGATTTTGGGTTTGAATGAAAAAAGTAGAACAATTACCTTTATTAACTCAGCACTTCGTAATCCGTTATTCATGTTAAAACTGATGTCAACTTTGACCTGCGTCTTTGCATCTGTCAATTTTACAATAGGCACCTTCAAATGTAAAGATAGCATATTAATTTGTTGCATCTGAATTAAAGAAATAGGGTTGCTTTTAATTTGAAACGGAACCTTTTAAAACCAAACTTACTGAAGCTTTGTCTAAGACCTTGATCGAGTCTTCGATTGCAATGTTGTGTTTTAATAATTCGCTCTCCAAAGTCCTCAATGGCAACGTCTCCCATTGGCCCATAACAACTAAATCAATATCACTGAAAGGCATGGTAGAGTTGTGTAAAAATAATAAAATGGTTTGATTTTTTATGTTAAATGCAAAGAAAATCAGTCGAAAAAAGAACAAACCTTGTCGACAAGTATAGATCAGTGCAGAAACTGCCAAATATCTGCACCTATTATTAAAAGGAGGAATAAAATTAGTCAAGTTTTCAAAAGAGCAGATTTGTAGTGGCAAGGAATGTCAGATGTTGGAGATATTGAAAACATATTCAGAAACTACTAAAATGCAATATTAAAAAACTGGTAAAAGGGAAACTATAAGCTAAGCATTGCAATATTACTTTGGCACATCAAATTTGAAATACGCAGAAAAGATATCCTGCCTCGACAACAATCTGTTTCCTGTTTCCAAAGTATTTTTTGCTATAAAATATGTCAGAAAATCTATATAAAACAAAAGGAGAAATCAAGATTTGATGATTTTTATGCAATCAGTTGCTCAGAAGATCATGCAGAAGAGGATTGGTCCTTTAAAAAGAAACGGCAAAATTACTGTTCTGCCAACCCTAGACCGGTTTCAAAATTAGAAACTATTTCTCAATTTACAAAAAAAAAAAAACATTGGTGAGACAATACACGAACACCCTTGATGAGGTATGAATGAGGGTGAGATGCCCTGGCACATTGCATTTCACAACTACTGTCTCTACAAATTTCCACTCAAGTTTATTTTCAGCTTCTATTTGAAAACTTAAAGAGAAGACTTTACTTCGAAAAGTAACGGTGGCCTAGAACGATGATTCTGATACCGTAATGAATGTTACCTTAAAAGTCAATATTTTGCTATTTACAAAAATCGGATTAGATATCATAAAACCGGGGCTCAATAAAACAGAGCCTGCTCCATATATTTTTCATAACGACATGTTGACGCTTTCATTAAAAAAAAAATGTTGCAAAGTGACGATATAAGCAATAACCGCTGCTGTCTACAGCAGATGTCTGCTGTGTCCAGATCAAAATCTTTCACAATTTGTCACATAGGGCATAATATGGACTAGCCGAATCTCTTAAAAATGAGTAGAAATCTTAATGTGACAAGCGCTATACTTAATGCAACCCAAAACAAAACAGAAAATTAAAAGTGCAATACTTTCAGAGTTACTAATGTAGAAAAACTGAAAAAATTACTTCTATATTATGAGAAACAGGGAAATTGAATGACCATAGCAGGGTTGTAGCACTACGGGAGTTATGCAACACCCGAGTTATGAAAAAGAGAACCTTAGTCGTTAAGAGTCTAAATATAACATCCTGCAACTAACACAGATGAGTCAAACGAGTCAAATATAGAGCTTTACTGCCATTGTTTTTCAAGTGCAGCAGCATTTCCTGAATTTGAACGCATTCTGTCAGCAGATTTTACTTTGGTAACAACATACAAAACAAACTTTCGGTAAGTTTCATCGGATACAAATAAAAAAAAAACCATCCGATTTGTGCCCTTTAACAACATTAGCAATCTAGCCAAACTACAATTTTCTTTAAAAAAATGACAATTCTATGAAGAATATGGAATTATGCAGACAAGAAAATCTGCACTGAAACCGAACCTATAGAATGTAGAGCTGAACAATAGCTTTAAGGAAATGGGACATCAAATGCATACGCAAGCAGCAGTAATCTGCCATAATAAGTGCCAAATATTCACCAGTCTAGTTGAAACTGCTATTCAATTATGCAATGCATAAACAAAAAAGCTAATTAAAAAGAGCTGAAACTTTTCAAAGCTCCTTTTAAGTTTTCCAGTAACCCACTTTACGATTTCAAATCGGAAAGCGAGTCATTATTACACATATTAAACAATAGCTTGCCAAAACCACGTTTTGAAACACTTATGAGTAGGACAAAGAGCGTTTTAAAAAAGGAAAGCTGCCACTCATGAAACAAACGGCTTTTAATGAAATAATGAGCTATTTCGGCTCGAAATCGCACTGAAAATAGTAATTCAGTGCCGTGTGTAAAGCTGGTGCCAGAATCCCACATAGTTAAAGCGATCGAGACTGTGGAAGAACGTCCTCGCACAGCAGAGACAACGTTTATCCCACAATTTTACTAGGAAGTTGATCGTTAGTGGGAACGCACATTAACATTCCATCTGTGCTAAGCGATTGCATTTGCGATTTCAGCGTGTGTCAGACTGTCTCCAAAATAATAGGTGGCTTCGCTCCATGCACGCTCTTGCATACATTATCTCTCACAAATCGCCCTTCAGACTGTTTCAAATGAAGGAACACATGAATAAGCATTTCTACAACACAATGGCAGAAGAAAAAATTAGCATAAGGTGCCAAGTAAAGCATAGTATGGCGAACCGAATGAAGCAGCAATTAATAAATGCTGCCGAGCATTTGTATTTCACTTTTGTGTGAAATGTTTTGCCGATTGTCTAAATGCACTGCATGAAAAAAAAAAATCAGCACAAGAATGTTACCTTTACCTGTAACACCTAAAAAAACTTCAGAACGTGGAACTAAGTGCTATTTAAAAATAAACAAGAAGTACATGCAGCAGAATATTACAAAGTTGATGGACCACAGGCATAAGAAGAGTAGAAAGGAAATGCTTAGAAGATAGCCTACCACAAAGCAATTGCGATGACATTATATATTTTCATTTTAACAAAGGATAGACGATGCATTTATAAAAGCACATATTCAACAAATAGGAAACAGCTGTTATGTGATTATTCCTGGCATAAGGCACAGATCGATCGAAACAACAATGGAAAAATGTGTAAACAGTTGTAGAAAATCACATTAAAAAGCTCATGTTATATTGCCGGAATATATTTAATTCCTTTTGGACTGGTAAAAACACCTTGCACCTTCGAGATAATACCCTTCACCTTTAGCTCAAATGTATCAAAATTTATCACGTTAAATCAATAATAAACCGTACGTATCTAAAAAAAACTCTGCTGAAGGATTTCAGAGTAAATAAATTAAAAGATTTCAGGGCAAACCTTGCTCTCAGTTGCCCTTGATTACACAGGTATTCAAAGTTTTCGAAATTAATGAATAAAAATTATTACTTCTGCATGTGGCCACAAGTCCTTGATGACCTTCTTTATCCTGTCTACCACATCATTTCGCATGTTATCTTCTTCGGGAATTGGACGCATATAGTTATAAAAATCTTCAATCTCCTGATGTAATCTGAAATTAAAATAACCTCGTTTATTAGAAAAAAATCTTCCGGTGTGGACAGTGATCGGGCCAAAAGCACAAGTTAATTATGTTCTCTTGATCGGATTTATGGTTAGAAATAATTTGATAAAACCAGAGCAAATAACCACACATTAAGGTCTTGCAAAAAAGATTTATACGAAAAAGAACATGAGATAATGTAGGTCCTTTCATTAAAACAACACAAAAATTACTTGGTTATTGCAGTTCACTTCAATTGATCTAATTATCCTCACTATTTTAAACAGTTGATCTGCGAAAAATCTGTTCCTCATGTAAAAAAAAGTACATGTAGGCCTATAGGCTACTGAAGTTGATACTAGACAGTTTAACGGCAAGCAAATGAAGAATAAAAAACTGGATAAAACTACTAAGTATATTATTGTAGAACTCGTATGTCTAAAACAACAGTTTGATATTACAAAACTTTTTTATCAAAGATCAAGGTTTCCCAGAACAGCCCCCATACAATGCGTAGGTTTCATAATCATAGCAAACCCATGGGGGCACAGCAGATTTACCATAAAATATCACCCACATGGCAGTTTAAAATTATCAATCCAGAAAACATTTAATCTAGGAAACCTTTAATTTTTTCAACTTCTTGTAATATATGGATTTTACGTTATATGTAATTATATGGGAATCGTCCTTTCTTAAGTAAAGCACACAAACTTTATAGTTGTACCCAAAAGAATCGTTCTTCAGGCAATCGAATCCTGTAACCTACATTTAAATTTAATTTGGTAGGCCTAAATGATTTCCAAATTTTCATAGAAATGCTAAGCTAGACTTTGAATGACAAGCAACAGGCTTGCAAAAGATCGTCCAATGAACTTGAACATAACCTAGAAATGCACGATTAAATATAGCATCGTGAAAGCCTGTTACTTGTGGCTATTTTATCAAAATGCAAGAGTTTCCTATGATGCAATTTTTAAGCTCTGGTAGGCTCAGAATAAACTGACCTATGGGATAAAGGAGCATAGCCTACATTAGGTGATATTATTTATAACCAGCCTTGAAAGGACACTATTTGCACTATTCGATAGAACAATAAAAATATTTGAGTTTGTTATATACTGCTTCTAAGTTTTTAGTCAATAAAAAGCACCATGAAAAATTGCACCAATATATCTGAAAATGAGTCATCTAATCAGAATTTTTCATGTCATTAAACATTTTATTCTTCCAATTGCACTCACTCGTACTACCTAGTTATACACACGATTTTATTTAAAAGAAAAAACGTGTTTCACCATCACTTGCAACTGTTTACCTCGAAAGTTAGTTTATATTATTGTTGCTAAACTATTAACCCAAAACCATTGAACACTTCGTGACTAAAGACTCACTACATGTAATGTCATTCAAATACATAATGTACTAGATGCGTTAATTCGGAAGAAACAATGTTGCTGGGGCATTGTTAGCATGCCAAAATTTAAATACATTATTTAGTACCGACCAAAGGCTTAATAGGCTTTTAGTTAAAATGGGTTAATTGCAAATCATGTTGGCAAATTAACAGCTGCGTTGTAATGAGTGAACTTTATTTTAACATGATATGATGATGAGCTCGGCGTAGAAACTTTTTTCCTTGATTTAAGCGGGGCTATTTATCATGAAAAACCATTTGGCCCAGTACCAAAATAATCCAATAACAACGGCAGCAGGCTTTACAAAGAATTGTTAATAGGGCCTACCGTTAATTAGTGCGAGTGTACTAATTAAGCTCTAGCAGGTACATACATGTATATCTGCCCGCGACAATGCCTAACATGGTATAACGGTGGCCTATATGGACTTGTTGCCATTGCCAAGAGTTGCATTCAGCAAGTAAACAAGAGCTAACCATGCCAGCCTTGCCAGGAAGAATGCCATTTTGCCATGGCACTAACCTAGGCCTACCAACGCATTCTTGGCATCAGACATGTTATTTTGTTTCCCGTGTTCTGTCCTGGAAGTCCTACTTCATATTATTGAGATTTTGCCAACGAATGAGGAAAAAACAGCAACTCAGGAAGGAAAAAATATCATGTCAGAATTCAGTTTCACCAATTTCGTCTATTTACAAAGAAGCTCTAAATCTAAAAGCAGACTCCGACAAACGTGTAAAAATGCAAGTTGCACCTGAAGATTAGCCTAATAAGAAAGTGGTATTCAGGTCACATTAGCGCAATATGGTGGTGTAACAGAACGGAATATATTCTAACCAATAATTTCAAACTCAAAACTAACAACAACCAATACATGTAGTTGGTAATCGTGAAATTAAATATTTGTATAGCTTCAACTTGTTCCTTATACACTTTCGGATTAATGAAACACTTCAGGCGTTTGGATTAAGTTATGTAGGCCTATTTATTACATGGCAGATTATGTCGACTATTATAAAGCCAACGTGCCATATATTAAATCAATGAAATAACCAGCAGAGTAATATAAAGCATTAAAAAGACAGGGGGGTGAAGGGGGTCTTAATTTATTTTATTTACTCTGACCCAGAATCGACATGATATAAAATTTAATAAGTGGCAATAAGCAGTTTTTAAACATAGGTTATTTCTATTTACTGTTATAAGAACTTAAATCATGCCAAGCTGTTAACTTCGTAGTTTGCAAGGACACGTTGCACCTACACTGCGCATAATGCTAAAATTATAAAGGTGGTAAACATATTCGCCCAGATAGGGGTGAATGAAGATGCAATTTAATTTGATACGGCGAAATGTTGCTGTACTTGCAAATAAAAAGTAAAAATTAATAAATAATGGTAGGCCTAAATTCATTTATAGAAATCCAGTCCTTATTTTGTATAGATTAATATCTAAAATTCCACTGGAAAGCCTATAATGGGTTTTCATTGCAAACCCAAAAAAAACCAGGGTCGTGAAGCTCATTAAAGAAATAAAAACAGTCCTATTAAACTGTTTGATGAATAGCTATTACTTGATAAGGGGGTTTACAAATATGGGTGATAATTAAGGCGCAACAAATCATTGGGTCATGCAAACTATAATAAGTAGACCTAAAGCATATTAAAAACATTTTACTTCCTAGTGCTAGGATTGTTTAAGATTAGATTGAAAAAAACAATAGGCTATCCATAAAAATATACGTTGGCCGATTCTGATAATTATGCACATTATTTGGTATTTATTATCTATTATATGAAAACTGCAGGCTAAATTAATAATTAGTTGTTTAAATAATTAATTAATAAGGCCGGCATTCAATATCAGCCACCTAGATTTTCATAATTTGCTCTTTGCACCAATCTGCCAATATACTGGGCCATCATATACTAATTAAATGACATTGGATCAATATCATTAAATATGGAATTATTTTAAATGTTTAAATACATGTATACAAGCCTGCCTGCATGCATGCAAGCAAGCAAGCATATTAGTCATACATTAATGAAAGTTAATCAAACAATTGATACCATCTATTTCAAATTGAATGACATATCTGATAAGCAATCTTTATATTGCACAATGTGGTACGACATTGTACACAGCAGGGAATTTCCCTTTTATATAAAAATAACGCTTTCAGCACATGGTGGGCCTACTTCCTGTATGGATCGATTTCAAATCCAATTTGTATCATTCCATACCTGCAAGAATATTTTTATGCGTACCATTTTACGAGTGAAAATGCAATATTCATAAATTCCCTAAAGAAAAGCAAATCATGAATGAAGTTTAAACATGAGCCACTTGCAGTCATAGCATTTTGCATGTACGTGTAATGTAGGCCTATATATGCATGTATGAAGAAATGTGCAATATTGCGGCCTATGTGAAATTTTTCAAATAATTTTAAACTTGAAAACAATAAAACGAAAAGTCCTACCCAAAAACGCCTGGGTCATAATGTTTTCCAGGCAATCTCCAAGGTGTACACGAGTCTTTTGAATCTGCATTGAGGTTTGGAATTTCATAGTCTATGGTCGGAGTCGTTGGAACGGACAACCCTGTGCTCGGATTTATACGCTTCCTTTTCGTCCGATTGTAAAAATTATTGATCGCATTAAAATTACTGTTTTGTTGGTTATTATAAACACTGTGATTGTGCTCAAAGTTCATGTTAAAAGGAATGTATTCCATGGCCTTCGTGTTGATTTCCATGCTCTCCAAACTAAGTTGAGTTTCCCAGATTTTTGTCCACACGGTTTCTGCCGGTCCTAATTGCTCTGGTTGATACCAACCAATGGTCGGATCCATTCAAGTTCACGAACGCCGTGATGAATAATCCAATGAATAACGAAGCACAACAAGATTACAACCTAATGCCGAAGATTAAAATATACAAATAAAACGCAAATATTGCGAGTTTTCTCCAAAATGCTACCAGAACACTTCACCAGCAAACGACGTAAATCCCAAAATGGAGATCACTATCTCATGGACGCAAGATGGCAGCACGATACAGCGGTGACAACATTGATTCACGGCTCTCATCAAATAAAATATTTTTTTTTACAAATTGCAATCAAAAAGGCTTGCGAAAAAATTGGATTATTCTAATATTTTTAATTTTATCGAATTTGTTAATACTTATATTGATTTCCCGGATATTTTTGGCATTAAAAATATTAAAGCAAGTACGCGGACATGTTACACCTGACATCTGGTGGACATTTTCCATCGTCTCAAAGAAACCGAATGACCCCATGTTTCAAAATAGGCCCATCCTAGCCTGTCCTTTTTTGAAAACAGCATTATTTTAAAAATGGCGGATAAGGACTTAGATGATATTAGGGCTAGGAGAATGGCAGAATTACAGAAACAATACGGGGTAAGATATAACCGATTTAAACTTTATTAGACCCAGACTATCCTGTATTGACTCTGGAAATAATTGATTTCACCAACATTCCCTAGAATCGCATGAATGCACGTGTTGAGCTTTAGACCGGGCTACAGTATAAACTGCTTAAAATTCAAAATATAGTGGTGGTATTTTATAGAAATAATACCTGTAAATTAAACTTTCAACACCTGTAATGTAAAATCATAATTCGCGAAGAATGGGATAACTGTAGTCACTTGTCTGGCTGCTTACAGAATGCAGCTGGAGGGCAAGCTCAAGGTCCAGAAGCAGCTGCGAAGGAAGAAGAGAGGAAGATGAAGGAGGCTGAAATGAGACATAATTTTCTAACACAAGTTCTTTCTCAAGAAGCAAGAGCAAGATGTAAGTTACAGATCCACACAAGCGCGAGGCTTTCGCAAAAATTGTGCACATGTCATATTAATAATGGTGACTTTGCTGAATGTTCAGGAGAGTTGCATGGATGCAATTTTTAAGAGTTATTTGAAACGCCCTGACTTTATTTTTGCTGCTGGTTAACGTACTAGTTTCACCTTATGGTAATCACGAAATTCCTAATCTTGTTGTTGTCTAATTTCATTGAAAAAGTAAACACGGTGGCCACAGCAAAACCAGAAAAAGCAAAAATGATTGAAAACATGCTCATGAACATGACTCGAATGGGACAGATTCAAGGAAAAGTACTTAAGTTTATCACTTTTCATCTAATGTTCTTGAAGTGAAAATGTTTCTTACGCACATCTGACTTCTGTAGTTAAGTGAAGCAGACCTGAAAAATCTACTCGAGCAACTAAGCGAACACACGCAAAAGAAAACGACAGTAAAGGTGATGATACATGTAGCCTACCTAATTTTGCATATCGTTTAAAGTTTGTCATGCTGCGAACTCAACGGTTTTCTTCTTTAGTTTGAAAGGAGACGAAATGTGATGGATGATGACGACGACGATTTTTGAGCTCTTAAGGTCAGATGTTTCGTCCATAAAATTGCCAACAGTCATATTCTTGGCGTTTGCTTGAAAGTTATGGAATCCGGCAGATTTTCTTTTGTTACTGTATGAACTGCTTTTGTTTTTATTTATCTTTGATAAATTTCTGCCACCTTAAAATGGAATGTTTAATCTGACAAATTTATTGGCCCAACCTTGTGCAGTGATAGCATGGATTCCTAAGCTATGACTACCGAGTTGGTTACCTACCTCTTTATTTGACAAATAGGGCCTACTGAATTTCTCGAACCACTGCTTTAAATAATAAAATGCAAAAACTTCATAACTAACTTTGTATAATTTTCTTGACTAATAAAAACGTCTTGCCAGTTTTTTATATGAAATGCTTATTATTGTATATTTACTGTCAAGAAAAGTAATTTCTTCAACTTTTAAACATCATTTTTATTTAAAAATTGAGTAATCTCCAAAAAACATCAATTATGATGCATTCTAACAAGGCACTGTGCAATGATAACTGTACAGCTGTAAAGTATACGTAAAAGTATCATTATACTCAATGCATTTTCTAATTAATCAATATACTTCGCAAAATATGTGTTTCTCAAACAGTTATAAAAATGAAGTTTTACAATGCATCATAGTACACGTGATTTTTCTGGCCACTTGCAAAGAGCTCGAATGGAGATTCCTTCAGCTTTTACCATAGGATTTTTTAAAATAAAAATATAAAATGATACTTATCCTATGCAGTGTTAACAAACTAACTGCCCCTTTCAGAATGTTTGCAACTGGCTATAAAGGATGGCTAACAAAATCCACATCTTGGCATGAGCACTGTTTCTTTGATGAAGTTTTCAATTCGAAAGATCTTTTTCGTAAAATCAATCATCTCTTCGGTCTGCTTTCACGCACACAAAAATCTTCTGAGTGAAACGTGTTATCGAATCTGAGAAAGTTTGAGAAACGTTAAGCTCCCCAATAAATAATGAAAATAAATTTACAATTCGAAGATATTCGCAAACTTACCTATAGTATTTGTGAGCATTTTTGGTTTTGATTTCCAATGAACTCCGATGTAATAGACGGGGATGCCGGTCAGCGTAATAGCAACTCCCACGCCAACTTCCAACGGTCGGACAAAAAATGGTAAACACACTAGGAATCCGCATATGATGAGGAATAGAATGGGAAGTAGGATGTTGACCTGCCAAAGCAAATGCATTTTTATAGATGAGCATCAAATTACCCCGTGAATTTTGGAAAATCTATGACAAATTTTGGAAGTTGTTTGTCATGTTTTTCGCTTTATTCACCTTGATTGGCCTTTCCATATCCGGACGTTTCCATCGAAGCCACAAAAGTCCAGATACCGAACACGTGATAAACAAGGCTTCCACAAAACTTGTATAATTGATTAATACGTAAACATCGCTAGTGACCAACATGGCCAATGTGACGATGCACTGCAAAATGAAAGTCCACGTTAAAAGCCACACGAAAGGAATTTTAATTCGATTAATTTAAGAAAATGTTACCAAAAATATTAATGATGGAACTGGAGTAAAGCGTTCAATGTTGATCATTGCTAAAGCATCAGGAAAATGGCCTTGTCTAGCTCCCACAAAAAATAACCTTAAAAAATGATAAATCAAAAAGATGCTCGGTGTGCTTAGTATGGCTGAAAATTCCACAAATCACGAGACGTGTTTTGCTTACAAATTGGTGACTTGAATTTAAATGACCCGTTAGCTATTTGCAAGACGATTTTATTACCTTGAGGCAGCAAATATTCCACCATTTAATCCCCCAAACGTCGAACAAGCCACAAAAACTGGCATAATCCAAGACATAACTCCCAATAGCTGTTCTCCAAATGACTGAAAGTAAAAAACGAACACTACATAAAAGCTCCGAACCAGTTCATGTCATAGGCTATAGCAATTATAATCAAACCATTCAAGTATGCCATATTTTAGGTAAAACAGAATTCAAACTTTACAACTAATGTACAGCACACAAGTTTGTGAATCTCATTTTATTCATATTCTATTTAATTTATACGCAATTTTTTTATTTCAAATTATTTTGCAAATATTGTATGGATTTTTGTTTACCAGTCAATAACGATATAATCTTTAAGCTCAAAATATGCATTGCGGTAAGTATGTTCCTGTGTGCTGTGGCACGAACCCCATTTCTGGCAGAGTATTTGAAGGGTTACTCGATCAATTCATGGCCACAATTTGGCAGAACCAACCCTGCATCATCAAGCAATCGATTTGAGAGCATCCGCTATCTCACTGAATGCTAAAATTGCAGAATCGTGACTGAGAAAAGTAAGTTTTCACAAATGTGCCTTTTAATGGTCTGCTCAAAGGACAGGAAGTTGCACTCTTTGGTGCTGAATAGGAATTATACCATTCTATGAGAATACATCTGGAGCTATTCAGGCACACTCGTTCCATCAAAAGCAACTTGCCTCCACTTTTATTTCTTTTTTCCACAAAAAATTGAAAACCAAGTTATATGTACGTAGTCCTTCAGACCTGTTTCTATTTTTATATTTAATTTGTAAGCAAAAGACCAAAGAAAAAAAACTACGAACTATGCTAATGATGATATTTTTTAAGAAATAATTATGAAATTTGATGTAATTCCTAGCATGTTACAATTCTTATTCTTAAAAAATCGCAATAATACATGAAAATTCAAGTGTTTCATTGTAATTTTTGTGTGTGCAAATGTTAACACATGTGGATTAGGCGTCCAAAGCTCGCGCAAAGAAAAAATAATCATTAAGAGAGTCAATTGCCTTATCAAGCATGATTGACAAGTCTAATTTAGCCGTCAAGACAGTTGTATTGTATCGTTGGTGGAACAGACCTATTTTTTTGACTGGGTACTGTGATCGAAGCTTAAATGCTATATAGCGCACACTAACAAGGAAATGGTGAGACGGATGTTAAGTGACGTGTTCACTTCCCAAACACAGAAGATGCTTTATACACCGCAACTGACAATCAATGACTTTCAAAACTCATTCACGCGGCATGATATGATCACGGACCCACTATATTGACTAAATGCATTTGTATGTTTCCTTCCCTGCATAGCAAGAACCCATAAATTATGACATTTCATTTATACTGTATATTAAATTTAAACCCAAATACCAAACTCAAACTATTTATATTTATACCAAACAAATAAAATCTATTGCAATATGAATCAATTATTTAAACTATTTAACACCAGTAAAAATTATTACAGAAGATAAAACTGAATAATTGCTTCTGTGAATTTTGAAAACTTTACTTTTTTTCAAGGTCAATTTTAAATGCATGCCATAATTATTAATTGCAGTATGGTTCTGTTTTAGTTCTACTTTAAATATTGCAAATCTTAATTCTTACCACTGCCACAGCATTCGAGGCCAGAACTTCAGAGGGCGTTAAAACCACAAAATATGCCATGTTGGCCATTACATAAACCAAAGTAACCAATGGTAATGATATCCATATGGCACGAGGAAGATTTCTAAAGACAAGAAATACTCATTAATTAAAAAATTATTTAGCATTATCTTTTGCTATAAAATATATTCTCAACGCATATTATAATAGCTATAAAAAAACATGTTCACCAAACTTTGCTTTTACACAAATTAAAAAAATGTTTTTTCTCCAGATTGTGGTTCAATTTTTTTGCATTATAAAGGGTTAACCGTTTATAAATTTTAATATGCAAATGGTTTCAAATAGATAACAGAAATGATAAAATGACAGATACAATTAACCTAAGTGGTCAATTTGATATCATAATCTTCAGCTAATCAAGTTACAAATGTAGGTCGGTTTATACTGTTACAATATCATGTCAGCACTAACTTTATGAATTGAGATTTGATATTAATTACCTTTGACAAATGAGAAACATTTGGAATCAAATAACACATATTGTAACCCGGCCTTGAACTTTTGCAAGCATTAATACCAATTTCCAACCCATTAACCAACAATGTGCTGGACTCAATTACAGTCACACAAACATAAAGCTTGGTATATTAAAACAGCTTCACACATTTAAGAACACTCAAAGCTAATATTGCCAAGCATTAACCAAGCTTTCTTAAAAGTCTTGTTCTAATACACCCATAATAAAAAATAATAATGATTTAGTTGGAGATAAGCTGCAGTCAAAAGCGTCTATTTATAATCTTTTTAACTAAGTCTGTGAAGAGCAAGCGAAAAAAAGTTCGATTTAGTTCTCAATCTGTAAATGCATTTGAATAATCGCTGTCATTGACTCGCTTATTAGTACAGATTACTTCAAAAGGAAATTGATAGCCTTAATATTGGGCAGTTTATTTGTACATGCCACGTAGTTAAATGTAGAAGTGGGACATTGAAAGTAATAAAAAAGCTTAACTCACACGTAGGGATTTTTCAACTCCTCTGTCACAAAATTCAGGTAATTCCTGTAATAAATTGATAAAAGCATGGTATTAACTGCCAGCTAAAGTTTTTCCCTGCATTTCAATCACAAGCTTAAAGTGCCCACATTTTTTTATAGTTTTCTGTTTGAAATAAAATGTTGCACACCCAAAAAAATGAAAGTTTGAATTACAACTCGATTAAGATGTATAATTAAAAATAAGACATTAATCAACGCACCATCCTGAATATGAAAATAATCCAGAATAGAAAGCAAGTGCAATATATCCAGGCTCAGTCGTTGAGCCTTCAAATGCAGATTCAAAATTCTGGGTTCGTCCTGCAAGAAAAAAAACAGCAATGTGCACCGTGAATATACCATGTTTTTTGCAATGTTTAATTTGGCATATAAACGTACAATGTATTTTTTTGGGGGGACAAGTTCAGTGATCAGTATACCATCTCGCAACAGTTGAGAGAAGGTTTTGTGCCTGTCTAATAATAACTTAAAAATAGGAGAAATCCCAAAACAAAATTCATTTGAAGAGAGAGAATGAACCGTGTTTCAGTAGTGGGAAGCTAAACTCAGTCCTAGAAACTATTTTTATAAAAAAAAAAAAAAAAAAAAAAAAAATGGCCACTATAACGTGCTGGCATTGAAATAGCAGTCTAGCATTTGATATATTGTGTCAAAGGCTTTTAAAAACACAAAATAACACTGAAAAAATAGAATTTAGCTCATTGTGCTTACCCATGCCAAGGCAAACGCATCCAGCAAGTATAATAATAAGTAAGGCCAAAATTTTGGTGAATGTGAAGATATCTTGTACCCGAGTTGCCCATTTTACGTTTGTGCAATTGACATAAGTCAGAAGACCTGAAAGGATAAAATTGCCATCAAGATATAGGGTTTGTGTTCACATGCATGTAAAGCTAATTTTTAGTTATAATAAAATTGATTTGAAGTTTGTAGGAATCAAAAATGTGTTTTTCATTTTTCTAATTTTGCTTTATACACAAATCAACTTTGCTATGACTAGATTAATGCTAATAGTCAAATTATTTTTTTGCCAGACAAAAATTACTAAACCATCTAACTGAGTGTGGCAACAATGCCATTTATTCAAACAAAGTCTCTATAGAATAACTTCGAGGCATTTCCGCAACATTTTAACAGGTGTTAAATCAAGCTGCGACATCTTAAATTGGATACAATCCAAATGCAATGCAGTTCTTCTCAACAACATTGCCATTGCTAAACAATTTGCAAAAAAAAATTGCTTGAAAACACAAGTGTCATTCTGTGGAAACCATAAAATGCTTCTCTTATCCCGATTTCCCATGGATAACCTTTCAACCCATTTGAATTCTACCCCAGCAGTCGCATCTCAGACTTTATATTATAAAGTGACATGGACATGTAATTTTTATTTTAAAACCCAATAAAGACCGGGTCGTGTCAAAGAACTTTTGCAAAATTTAGTGGGGGATAATGGCCTTAAATGTCATCACCCCTCCTTGCTATTCGCATCTCGCTGAATAGAAATTGGTAGAATAAGAGAATGACACCACGAAAAACGTCCACAAAAATTACCTTTAAATTTCGACACAAGGAGTGTTGAAAAAGATAAAATTCTCAACTAATAATTTCTTAGTAACTGATAATGACGTCAGTGAGGTTTTTATTTTTTTCCAAACATCAACAAACAAAATTGTTTTCAATATGGAGATTGGAGACCCATATAGAGATTACTATTATCTCTAATCACCAAATGCTAATAACTAGGACGCTGGGTTCGCTATGCATATGATAAAGTAGCCTTTATGAAAAACAATATTTTTTGAAATCGTATACATATTCAGTATTTTCATGTATTAATAATGTGAATCGTAAATAGTTAATTGAAATGTTAGCGACTATTTGTAATGATAAATGAAATAATGTCATTTATTAACATATCAGTAGTTTCATCTAAATTGGACCGAAAATATAATGGAAAATTACTCAATTACAACGCCCTATAGCTACAACCACATTAAGTATGGGCAGTGAACTTTTAGAGAAATTTTGTTGACCTACAGACTCACTGTTTTAGGAAAGTTTCCAGACACATACATCAGGGATGCGACTTTTTTTTTTCAAGTTAAAGCCCTGAAGGGTGTGTCAGGATTAACAAAAACACGCCTGTCAGCACATAATTCTAATCTAGTTAACCCACGCATAAAATGCAAATCGAAATGTAGCAGCAGCATTTCATAGAATTTCATTTTTATTTCAGGGCTCCACGACGCAATAAAATTCAAGTGCATTTATTTCACAGTAACAATTTAGTCTCGACTAAGTGGCGTACAGCGTTACATAGTTGTTAAATATATATATGAACACGCTTTACTTTTTAGCCACAAAATACATCGACAGATTCCTTAGATAAACTAACTTAGAAGCCACTGGTCAAGTCAATAAATTTCCACTTGCTGTTTCCACATAATCGTATTTTTCCGTACATAGTGCCTATATAGCTTCATTTTGTTTATCGACCTCATTTTCTTAAAAATATTCCTCTATATTGCAATAATGACATTAAACAGGGTCTCAAAGTACAATGGTTGACACCAGCAATCATTTTAAGGCTAGTGCCCCATGCAAAGTATTCCTCCTAAGATGGCGGTCAAAAATGCAGACGACATTTTTCCTGATTTTCGTTGACGACAATCGATTTGTACGTATCGATCCATTATAACAATACTCGAGTCATGTGTAATAAACTAGAGTGCTTTGACTCTTCACGCTAAAATTCATGTACCATTTATATGAAAAGAATGATGCCAAATTGCATAGCCTACATGTAGTTGATCTTTGACACCTGGATCTTATTGATTTTTTGTTTATAAATATCGTGCTTTACTTCTTTATCATGTTTATAAATTGTAAAGCAGAACACCAGATACAGTAATGGCAAATATGAAATGTCCACCCACATACTCGTGCATCTAAAAAAATGTATAAGATAAGAGTGTACTTACAAATGACCACAGCCGCCAGCAGTCTAATGGCGCTGTCTGGAGGAGGGCACGTTGGAAAAAACGGAGTTAAGATGTACTGTGCAAAGGTTAAGGCAGTAATGGCATTGCCAGTAGGATTGATGACCACGAGGGCAACCCATAGGAATAGGAATGCTGGCAGGGGCCCAAAGGCTTCGTGAATGTACGCGTAATCACCTCCGGATTTCGGAATAGCAGTACCTAGCTGAAAGAAATTACAACAACATTTACCATGCCTGTATGTCCAGTGGCCTATACAATGTACAACGACTAACAAACCTCAGCATAGCATAGGGCCCCAATCATCGACAGCATTCCGCATAGAACCCATACAATCAGTGCCAAACCTATGAATAAGAGTAATTTAAATGTGCTTTGCTTTTCTCATCAAATGAAATAAAATTCACGTGCACAAATTAAATTAATAAGAGGTTTTTACAAAGTGGAAGATTCTGGTTTTATGGGTGCTTTACTCTTCAAAATCCAGAAAAGCTTTTCTATTATTAATGTATATTGTGTTCATTACATATATGTTTAATGTTAATCAAGTTGTTAGAACAACACAAGGAAAATACTCCACAAAGTAATACATACATGTATTCGTGCTCAATTTTATATATTACAAGCAGCTATTTACAACACTTGGAACCAACATAAATTAATAATCCACGAGGTTATAAAAACGGTGTCCACTAGGGAAAAAGATGAATGCCCCTAACGTGAAGTACAATCAATTAAAAGTATTATTAATAAAGTAATAAAATTATTTATGAAACTTAACGATGAATTATATGGGAGTGGGTCAGTTCAAGCAGCTCGCAAAGAAACCTAGGCAATTACATTTTTGAAAATTAATGCAGATGAATCCAGTAATCAGCAAGATTAATCAAAAATCGTAGAGCCTATATATGACTGGTTGAACCGAGATTCGGCAAATTTATTTGGAAACCTGTTGTGAAATAGGCAAACTAGTGTACCGAATTTTACTCTATGTATTATTTTTTATTTTAATACAATAATGGTGGCAGGCTTGTCACATTTAGTTAATTACCAGATGTCTTTATGAAGGGGGAACTGAACTGCATGTTTTGCATACATTGCATGTTAAACATAGCCTACTTTTAAAAAAACTACTTGTTATAATACAAAAATAAAAATGGATAAAAATGCAGTATTTTTGTAGCTACTG
>JAQGCC010000918.1:0-28573 GCA_034698905.1 Xestoiulus laeticollis
CCTGCAGTCAGCATGTAGTATGCCATGTGGCAGGGGGCAAAGTGCCAGATTTTTTAAGGTGAACTTTATACGGTCATACAGTTAGAATTGCTTCTGTTAAACAAAAATTTAAAAAAAGATAAAAATTTAGATAAATTAAAAAAAAAAAAAAATTCTATAATTATCTGTCTTGGGATGAAAATGTTCAGATATTTTTTAAATTAATAAATAAAAATTATTTTTAAATTTCGCGGGTGTAGGCCTATTGAAGGACGAAGTTTTTGCTGCAATACACCCGCGAAATTTAAAATAATTTTTATTTAATAATGTGCTTCAACAGAAGCCATTATACATGTATCTGGGAACTTCCGCCATAGGAAAGGGTAGTGTTGTAGATCACCTTAACCATTTGCTATTCCATTTTAATCACCTTCAAAAGAGGTGTCAAATATCTTTAATTTAATTGTTTGGTGAGGATGTCTCCTGGGTTGGTCCTACGAAAAGTTGTTCACAATGTAAGAACAACCAGATTTTGCACAATTCTAAAGAATGCCTTTTTGTAAAATGCATAAATCATGTGGAAGAAAACTTTTGGAGAAGGTCCAGATTGGAAAATGCTGTTATATCTTGCGGGCCAAATCATACAACCCAATGATACAAAGTGATTTGTATGAATTGATTTGTTGAAGCACTGATGCCAAAACTGCTAAATAGGTGATATATTTTTCATGTACAAAAACATTATTCTACGAGGACTGCATGCACATGGAATGTCACAGCAATCTGGATTTGTCCCAAAAGACATAGCAAAAAAACTGCACTAGCCAAAACATCCCCTATCTGAATTATATATTAATTCTATCATCATTTGTGTCATCGATTGGCAAACATAACAGTTTGTATTAATTAAAGATGTGATAATAAATTAAAGGGGGACAAAACATTTAGTTAGAAACTTAAGAATGTTGTCTAGATGAGTAAAGATGCCAGAGATTCTAAATAAATTGTATGGATAATCTTTTTTTTTAATTGCCTTCAGTATTTTGAAACTGATATCTCAATTCATGGAATATTTTTCTTCCTTGTCTTCAGGAAATTAATAACTCACCTTTACCTGTAAATTTACATTTTCAAAATTTCAAAGTATTATTAATATAAACTATAGGATAACCAAACATAAAAAAATTAAAATGAACTCATATTTTTTATTCACCAAGTATAAACTTTATTTAAATATGAATTCACATTACCAAACAGATATAAACCAATCCATCGCATATTATCGAGGCAAATGCTATTCAGTCAATGTAAATTATCAATAATTGCAATTGCAGCAAAAATGTATTTAGTTTCAATGGTTTCTTATCGCAAGTGCCAAAAACACTGACTTCAATTTCAAACATATTGGTGTTATAGTGCATCAAACTTTGTTTCACAAACCCAGGATAATGTAACGTGCCGACAACTCACTTCTGCAAATATGCACAAATGATGGATTGTTGTCGTAAACCATAGTTTCTTAATTATACACAAGCCTTTCGATATGATCAATTTTTCAGTCTTTGATTCTGTGGATGCTTCAGTCTTGCTATTCTTTCAAGCATTAGATGCGGGACTTTGTCAAGTCCAGTAATGTATTTGGAAGAAAAAATTTCGCAATCTATATTTGAAGATATTAAGTTCGGCTAATCGGCAAACATCGATCACGTTTATTATTAAACGTTCGGTATTTCGTCGTTTCATAAAACAGTGTCTGTCTTATTGACTTGAAATAGCCGTATATTTGTAGCATTCCAATACAATTTCGACGAGTTGTAAACCAAGGACCAAACATAGGGAATAAAAAATTCCTCGGGTTGATCTTCTTCCACATACTTAAATTTAAGATCCGGAAATTTCTAGAACAGAAAAATAGAATTCGTGAACATCTAATAATCGGGTCAATAAAGCATATTGTAGTACATTACCTTTAATCTATCCGTGGGCCATTGGAGTGCTCTCTCTTGAATAATTTTTAACACGTAATCAGCCGAAAGGTCTTTGTTGGCGGCTTCTAAGTGGCTCGCAAAATAAGCCACAACCTGTAACGATTCGAAAAGACTCGTGTGCTTATTTGAAAGCTTGTCGAAAAATTCGGAATTAACTCTTAAGAACTAAATCGCAAACCGTTTCAACGTTTTGAATTATATCTTGAAATGTTGGATGTGTTCGAAATTGTTCGAAACACTCCCGTTTGTAGAGTAGAGTGTAAATAAGATTAAGATTGTGAGTCAGCTGGTTTGTCAAACACGAGTTGATAATCTCCAAGACCATCCTTAAAACTTCTTCTAAGACAGCCAAGTCTTGCATCTTTAAAATATGGCGTGTTAAAAAATTATGACAATGAAGGACGGTAGATGTAAGTCGGAAAACATACCAGGTCTGCAGTCAAAATTTCATCTTCGGCGTCGACAGAATCTGTGTTCGAGTGTAATTGTTCCACAGAACGGTGATGTCGTTTGGCTAAACTTTCAAAAAGCCTGTGGAAATAAAAATCTAATATTATTTAAGCTAAATACTGTAATTGCCAACATATCTGCGAGAACAGAGATAATGATACTAACCCAACCAGTCTTTGTGCAACATAATAATGCAAACCTCTGAACTGACCAGACATGTTTGCTAAAGCTGCCAAACAATTGGTGTGCAAGTACTTGTCCTATAAAGATGGACAAAAAAAATGATAGATGTAAAATATCCCCACAAGATATGTGAATTATTCCTTGGAAACACATGCAACTATCGTCTTTACATGATGCATACTCACCCTCATTCTGGTCATATTATACTGTATTGTTCGGATTACAACCAATACCAACAATCCCCCGAGAGACATTGAAGAAAGAGCTCTTTCAGTGTACCATGTGATATTTTTCAGGGACTGAAACGAATAAGAAAAAATCACTGCAGATTACCAATGTCCATTACTATATTTTTTATCAATTTAAATAGTGCAAATGCTTACAATGTCATGAATGGCTTTATTAAACAAATCATCTTCCGATAAAATCAAAAGAATAATTAAAGCCATGTATATATGATGAGAATTTCGATCTTGAGCTTGATATAGAATTTTCAAAATAGGGACTATCTGTGTTAAGAAAAAAAATGGCTTACAAAATTTTCGAATCACTCATGCTCACTTTTTAATAAAATAGCAGCTAAACATTACCAGTTCCTCCACATCGGCACGTGACAAAATATAAAACCTAAAGTTTTGATTGCGATGTAATAATAGATAAAGCAGAAGGGTTGTTTGATCGTCTTTAATGGTCAGGCTCAAAGTTGAGAATAAACCGGAATAATCCAGCTTAAACGTAGCCACGGCCTCTGTTGGGCTGCTTCCACTTGCCTCTACACACAAAACAAATTGATTTGGTATTCATGTCTTAATCTATATAATTGCATGTTTATCAAACTAATCATTAAACATTACGAAACTGCATACCTTGGGCATTTGTAAACGAACAGAGTGCTTGTCGATATGGATTATGCACAGATTTCTCATTTGTGCAATGATTTGTGAGCACTAGAATTAATAAAAGACTCTGATTTGCAAGATAGGCGTCATTCTCTTCTGGAGGAGCGCTACCACGGCCGTAGCCAAGTGTTAGAATATTCCATAAACCAGCTGTAAAATAAAGCATTACGATCAGTCAGTAATATCAAATGAACAAAGAACTTATTGCCACAATCACATTATCTGAAACACTTTTTTTTTCTTGCAGTATTTTCTGAGCTCGGAAAAAATAAACGAGAAAAACAAAGTTTGCAACGATGTACCGGTCATTTGGGTCCAGGCAGGCTTACGGAAACAACACTAAGTCTGGTATTATTTTTATTTTATCTGTTTTTTTTACGAGTCTTTAGAAAGTTAGATAAGTTTAGCTTTTCTAACCTTGCATAAACTGAATAATTACTGCACATCAATATGCAAACAAACTAAAAGAATAAGCATGCATTCAGTTTTTGCAATTGAGCAAAGGGATGCAAATAAATTATAATTTTCTATGATTTTCTTAACTGTATAATTGTTATAGTGACCATGTAAAACTAACTGCTTCGAACATTATTTATTTTAACTCATCAAATCTACAAATATTACTTTACGCGTATACAGACGTTTTTAAACGTTGATTTAATGGACACGGCACCTGAGAGAACCGAGCATTTTATTATTTTCAAAATATTAAAACTATTTTCGTTACGAAGCAGACAATCAAGTAGTATACATTTTACGTACATGCCAATCCTATGATTATGCTTCCGCCTTCTCCATTGTGATGGAAAGATGGTGGGCATTTTTCTTGTCGTATATAATGTTGTAAAAGTGTTTTCATTAAAAGACATGCGTGGATTGAGCTGAAACAAATATGTTATCTTAAAGAAATAATTACATTATATTATCAGTGCTTCAATAGCTAAACACCACACGTACCATTTACCAACCATCATAGAACGGTATATCTGTGATTTGAAAGCTGGGCTCACCATAAACATTTGAACAGATAACAGCACCAGAAGAGCATTTACAGCCTCGAGATGAATGGCATATGTGATATCTCTAAACAGTCAAATGGTTATACGTTATACAAGTGATGTGGTTACATGGTGTTTCCCTTAAATTCGATACTTTCAATTTCTTAATCAAGACTTGAAAAGTAGTGATTATCTGATTCAAACTAATACAAATAATACCCTTATGGTATAATAAAACATCCATACATACACCACAGGGACATCCACAATCATTTCTACTAAGGCATTCTCAAACAAATCTATCATTTGTTGGGTTTCACTTGTAGTTTCTCCTGGAAAAAAATATTGCTATTATTTACCAGCATTAGTTCACATTAAAAGTAAACTGATGATTTTAAAACATACCATCTTTGGGCAATGGAACTGCCTGAAGTTGTCTTACAAAATTGTCCTCTGTTATTGTCTCGAGAAAATACTTACAAATGCACCGCAGAATAAAAAGGGCGTTATATGTTTGCCAGATGAAAATGCCACTAGAAAATGATAACATTTTTATAAACAAATTTCTTGGAATTTTTTAAAAGCGCCAAGGGCCCGATATATCGTTAAATTAGGACTGATTTGGCATATCGGGTCAAAGATGTTACACACTGTACTACCCGATTTGGCACCCCATTTTACAGATATTTTTTAAACAATAAATACGTCCTTTGAGCTTTTTGCTCACAACTTGTTTCGGTAAATCATTTACACGATACGGAAGTGACAGTCGGATAGTCAAATTAAAGTTTTAATTGTAAAACAAGCGATTCTTACTTTTTGCACTGGGCAGATGTTTTCAGTTCATGCGCTCTACTTAAAAACACATTTAATAGGGCACACACATTTCCAGTTTGAAGGTTATTGGTGAGCAATGTTTTGCATAACGACTGTGTGCTTTCTTCCAATAATCTATAATCGGCACTATAACGAAAACGACATAATTAGTATACGAGAAAGTTTAGAATTACATTTTGCAATAAGGAAGCTGTGATGGAGGGTACCTTGTTCTGGGAGAAGCGAAAGAAAATGATAACAACTGATTCCAGAACGGGTCATTTTGTGATATTGGTTCTCGTCCCGCAAATCTTCTTAAATATTCGTTATCCTTCAATTCACTTATACTGCTGCTGCTAGCTCCCATTATGAAAGTTGAATCTCTAATAAATGCTGAAAATATAAAAAAAAATAGACAAATTGAATTAAGGTTGCTGTATCCATGTTGTGCAACACAATATAGCTTAAAACGATGTTGTTAGAATCAGTGATTTAATTACTTCAGTATTGGAAGATTTGAAAGCAAGCATGATTATGAATTAAACCTAAATAAACGAACAAAGTTCATTTGATGCTCAAATCCATGTTACCGTCAAATCTTGCCAGCTATACATATTGCAGGGAATTAAAAACAGGTCCTGAACCAAACCTTAAAATCAAACATTCAAGAAGTGTTTAATGCATAAATATATCCTTGAAAAACTTTGGTCAGTCAGTAAGGTTAATGTCAGTGAATTGTGACCAAATTTCTATTAGAGGTAATCGAAAGGTTACATATTTACATAATTTGGACAATTGGATATAGAGACTAGTATTTGACTTTCAAAAGATGTCAGCTCCAAAAGAAGGAATAAAATAGCCTATAAGAGCTTTTTATAACGGAATACCCCATAAAAATCTCTAATTTTAAATCTTAAGGCTTAATTAATGCAGACCAAGTACTGTAGTAATGGGACACGTATTTCATTGAACCCCGACATGACACACCCAACTTACGTGTTTTTTCCACACTAATTTTCAAACAACCTATTAGACACATACATTAGAAGTATCTTGTACACCAAACCAACTTTAAAATCCACTTTTTTGTCATTTATCTGAAAAGGAAGAAGAAATAAACTACCTCGTAATGTCGAAACAGATGTATCACGCCATGTTTTCCAGCATCATCACATTCCAGTGTAAACTGTAAAATGCCAGACGACGCTCTGGTTAAAGGACGTACTAATGCGTGCTATACAGTATAGCTAACAAACGAGGTAATTTAGACGTGGAAAAAATTCGTCTGTTTTTTTACAAAAGGGTTTTTATTAAAGTTTGGATATCATATTTTTATGACACGAGCAGAGTATTACGTTTAGTAATGTTGAAGTTAAATTACTGCATTCATACTTGTATTTTTCACCATTCCCATTTGCACTAGCTGTTTGCAGTGCAGGGGCCATGAATTTTAAACTTCATATACATAATACGCACACTCACAGATTAATGCATATGAATGCATCAATGCAAGTCAAACTATCGAAATTTAGATGAATAAAAACTTGAATTTTATAAATGAAAATGCATTTAATGCAGTCGATAAGCAATTTATATAACGTAGGCTACATGTAAACTGATTCCACCGCACAAGAGATGGGCGTTACCCACGTGATAGACATCGACGCTCGCTATTGGCTGAAATTTTTCAAAACATTTACGTCACGAGATTCTAAATTTTAGTGGTGAAAACATTCATGGAGGTGAACCTTCGAGTTACGCTTCAAAATCTATTTATATCGGAATCATCGGCGATTTTAAGCAGGTAATTATTTCTTGAATTTAATTATGATTATCCATACGTAAGTTTCATCGTCGACAGTCGATGAGCCGGACGAGAAACGAGGTTTGAAATGTCATTATTTTCACGGGCGATAACGGGCGGCAGGTAAACCATCTGATCACCGTCGCCCCCATTTTAAAACCAGCCGAATCTTTACCTCACGTAAGAATTCTTTGATACCGATTCGAGATGCAGTTTATGGTGAGCTAGCAGAGTAACATTTCATTTAATATTAACTAGTTTTTACGCATTATTAGCGGAGATATAATTACGTTTTGCCGCTCCGTAGAAGTTTCGTTGCGTATGATGGACTCGTCCGAGCTATGCTTTTGGCCCGAACTGGCCTTAATTCAAACATAGCTGGAACAAGAAATGCCCGTGGTCCTTAATTAGGTGATACATTTTCTCCACTACTACACACTAGCCTATCGGCGAGGTTTTCTAACGTTAAATTTAGTTTTGTAACCGCTTTGAAAGACCTGGAATTTTCGACTTGGCTGGCGGCCTATAGTAGAGTCTGCATGCATTTTGATTTACACATTTGTTTCAACCAAGTGTGGTTTAAACCTAGAGGCGAACGGGTCGAGTCATTTCCTCTCAATTTTATGTACTGGAGAGAAAAAAAACCAGAAATAAAAGTAAGGTCCTAATAAGCTTTTCGGTGACTAATTTCGATAGTGGGTCTCGGGCAATTCCATTTTTAGGTCGGGTGAAGTAGGTTGCGAGTGGACGATACCATGTCAGGGGCGTTCAGTTAGGGGGCAAAACTTAAGTGAAATCCAGCCTGGAAATAGGAAATTTTGCTTCTTCCCAACTCGATTGTTTTCAAATAGTGAGGAAAAACGAAGATCAGGTTCAAACAAAGTGTTTATCGTAATAGTCGCGTTCTGTAAACTCTCCCGCCGTTTATCCAAGTACGTGCGTTTGAAGCCTCGGCCGTGCGCGTGCGTGCGTACGCCGTGGGATCCCCTCCTCTCTCTTGCCTGTTGTTTGGCTTGCCTGTCGCAGCCATGTTGGCATTCATGAGTCCCGAATCTACCGCCAAAACCTTCTGCCAAGATCTTTTGTCGGAATGCTACGATCTGGACCTCTCACCTTGACCGCTTTGGACCTGCGACCACTTTGTGATCATTGAGGCCCTTCAGTGCACCGAAATAAGGCATTTTTCATGGGCCCGCCGATGGAATGGGTATTGCGTGTTTTGTCGGCCTTTCTGTCGTAAGCCTACGTGCAGCGTACGGCGTGACTTGCTCGCGTTTTGCGCCTACCCCCTACTACACTAACCACCTTTAAGCATTTGGGCTTTTAGCGTGTTTGGGGCTCTTCTACTCCTTCGTAAAATAGACTTGATTGGGCTTTCTTTTATGCGTGTGTGACCTCGAGTTGAAAAAGAGGTCGTCGAGACATTTACTTTTGGTGAGACGATTTACCAGCTGATCTAGTGGCAGTTTTGTTGCGTCAAAGTGGGCTAAAGCGTAAGTTAAACATGCAAGTTCCACGTTTATTATTATTAATACGAAGCAGTTTTTTTTATTGTAGGAAATCACGGCCCTTCTGTCGTGTAAAACAATAACGTCTTGCATGAGAACGTTTCTCGCTTGTAAATCAGATGCTTGTACTACATTGTGCACAAATAGGAAAAATAAGTTCAGGGTTAAGGTAAAGTTTTTAAGAAAAAAAAGTTTCACGTGCGAGGTTTGAAGCTTTATAAATGACGGAAATTTGTGAACGAAATTCTGCCCGTTCTGGTTAATTCTTGAATGAATATATAGAAAATAAGATTACATTTTAAAATATGTAATGATCTTGAATTAATTCTACTTAAGGTCCGTTATATTCATTTGTGTTAATGTCAGTTTTGTGGGGCCTCTCCATATGTTGCATGAGAAAATTCTGATCTGTTCAATTTTTATATGAAATAAACAGGACAGGAAACATTAGTTTCCTTCGTTTGTATTTTTTAAAATTGAAATGGGCCCCTATAGAACGCGATAAGTGTTAAAGCTTTTAATAGCACGTGGCTTGATTGTAGCACTAAATATGTGACCATGAAATCGGAGTTATATGGAGTCCCAGTTGTAGTTGCATTGGATGAGAGAATTTTGCATTTGGTACAAAACTGAATGTATGTGATTGAAATAAAAGTAATTTCTAATGGGGTAAGGTGTTTGAAAGCAATGAATTAAATGAAAACTATGTACACTGTAGTGGTAAATAAAAGTGACAAGAGAACACCCAACGTGAAGTTAACTTTTTAAATTTGCTTCCACGTGATAAAAATTACCTGCTGTAATTTTCTTGTTAGATTTAATTATGTAAAACATTAAAAAAGCGTTCACAAAGAGTATTACGTGATTACATGTGTACAGATACTTTGGGTCGGTCACCTGAAATGACCTTAACACCGTTAAGTATGGTGTAGATAGCTGTCTGTTCAACCTACCTTTTGAAAACGTTATGCAACATAACTGCTAAGTAAGAAGAGAATTTGAATTTTATTAATATTTTCAGATGATTATATAATGTGGGGGGGGGGGGGGTAGTGTATGAGGAGTTATTTGTGTAAAATAAGCTTGTCAACAATTTTTAATTGTTTGATGAATGAACCTTGTCGTTGTCTGTTTGGCTTCAAAGTTTGCAGTGTCAGAGTCAGGTTGCAGGCTTAATCCTGCACATTCATTCTGCTCATCAGATTAGTAAGCCATTCAAAAGGACCTGGAGAGAAATATAGTAATTTAAAACCTTCGATAGGTTTGGTCACATTCCTGTTATCATCACCTTGTGATTTAAAGAATCCATGGTGCCTAAAATCCATTAATTTTTTTTCTTTTTTTTTCTAGCTTCAAAGAAAAGCAATAAGCTTCATCAACATTGTTACGAATGCCAGGTAAATCCGTTAAAGCATATATTTTGTTAAATTCTTCAATGGCAAGATAATCAACTGTTGTACTATCATCTCGATTTTCAAAAAAAATATATAATTTTGATGTGCAGTTTTCCTAATGAATTCGCTAATGCAAAAAAAAAAATACTTAAGATATGGAATTTCTCTGTTTAAGAAGGAAATAATGGTGTTTTGTGCTTTCATGAATCCATCCTGAAATTTCTCTTCGGTACTGCATTTCAGCATCCATGTGACTGAAGCATGAAACGTCGTCTTGATGAAAATCAAGACATTGTAAGCAGTACATTTGGTGCCCCACAGCGTAGTAGAGGGAAGGAGGCAGGGGGGAATTTTCATATTGTTCCGGCCCCTGGCCACTTATTTAAAAACAGTGGAGGTAGGCGTTCTCCGCTCATCATTTCTTCATCTAGACTTAACTAACACTGCTCTGTTAAGGGATGGGAATTTGTGCTGGCGATTTTTTGCAGTTGATGAACAGGGTTGTTACACTAGGTTGAAATCGAGGAAATCTGCACAAAATAAAATTCAAAAATAAAAATCCAAAACTTTTATTAGAGGATTAAACTAAATGTTTTTTTTGTAATACCTGGAACAGGAAAAGCTTTTCAATAAAGTGCTACAACCCTGTGACAATAAGGTTTATGCGAGAAGTTGGTTGCTCAAACCCATACTCTTACCGTAGTTCTAACGGCACATTTCTGTTTGCAGGTCAGCCTCCAAGCCACAATTACTCCGAAGTGGTTAAAACGGAGAGCATGCAAAGTAGTTTGCAGTTCCCGATGCCGAGCTATCAGATGACGTCGGGCATCTCTCAGGGTGGCCCTAGTCTGGCTGGTGCAGGTCATGCAGCGGGGCTCCACTTGCATCACACGCATACAGTGCCAACATTGCACCAGTCACCTGCACTGCCAAATGCTATACCAGGACCTCCTCAACCGCAGCAGCAGCAACAACAGTTTCAGCGGCTTAAAGTGGAGGATGCATTATCCTATTTAGATCAAGTGAAGTTTAAGTTTGGGAACCAACCACAGGTTTACAATGATTTTTTGGATATCATGAAGGAATTCAAATCGCAAAGGTAAAAAAAAAACTTACCGTCTTTACTCGCGTAATGGACCCCCAAGACCATTAAATGCACTTTCTGAAAAGATTTATGAGGAAATCAATTAAGGCAGTTTGGGTAATTTAATCTCAAAATTTGACGATTTAAAAATTCCCCCTCCTCTGATTCGATAGTTTGTTTTTTCATTGTACCTTACATTCTTTGAAGCTGGTTCAAATTTTATTTACGTGGAATTGATTTTTTTCAGTATTGATACACCTGGCGTCATTTCTCGTGTATCTCACCTGTTCAAAGGCCATCCCGAACTCATCGTTGGCTTCAATACGTTTCTTCCTCCTGGCTATAAAATTGAAGTGCAAGCTAATGAGCAGGTTAATGTATCGATGCCTGGCTCATTGAATCCTACTATTCTTCATCCGGCCCCTCCACCTGCAAATGCCCATACTCAACAGCCAAGTTCTCTCCCAGTTAAGGTAAGTTTCTTTTTTTTCTTCTATAAGGTTATAAATATTCATTGTTAAATGTTTAAAATGGATTCAAAAGAATAACTGAGTCTGCATCAGACAGGATTTAGATTAGTCTATTTGCTGTAAATTCTTGTTTAGGGTTTAAATTACTCTAGTGTTATTTCTACTTTTAATTGCTAATGGTTGATTAGCCTTAGGTTAAAGTTGATAAGACCAGGGCGACCATGATAAACGTACTGGATTCACACATTTCACATAAATGGGTTCCATCCCCATTTAAATCAAGGCGAGATATGATTGAGTAACGTCATTTCAGCAGTGAGTTTTCTTCAACGTGGCTGACATTTAGAAGCCGAATACCCCGGTCATTTCGTAGTCCAATGCAGCAAACTTGCGGCCATAGCTAAAGTCTCGTGGCTTTAGTGGCTCCGTGAGAACAGGGCTATAATTTACATCACGTGATAAGTTTTCATCTAATATTCACTTCTAGTAAACTGAAAAAAAAATTTGGTGCAAGCTCACATTTAAATGTACATTATATGTATCTTATCACCAGAAATTTGTCCCATTTTTGTTGTTGTATAGACTAGAAGCTAATGTGTTTTAAATTCGGGCTTGAATTCATTACATGTACATTGCATAGAGGAAAGTGGTGTCTGTGGCCCTGATTACAATGACTTGAACCTAGCTTTACATTGCATATGACAGGTTTAGCAATCAATAAACCAGTTTGCCAAACAAAACTATGCAAAGAATTCAACGTGAATTTTTGACCTTTTCCCCCATTTTCTGATGTAAACTAAAATATTGCATAATTTATCCAAAGAGCAAAGGTCGCGTACATGTAGCTAATTAAATTGTTTCACAAGTTCTTTTGTAGGGAATAGGCAACAGTTTGAATCATTGTGCTCTTCCAAATTTTTTTGTTTTTCTATTTTGGGAATGTGTACTTTAAATGTATTATACATTAATGTTACCATGGTAAATATATTAATTCTCATTGGGTTTCTTTTATTTTAAATATTACTCTTATGTTTTACTCTAATATTGCTCTTCGGGCAAAATGTCCTATTTTGTGAATGTGCATTCAATGCACGTGTATAATGTAATTTTATAAAATTAAAAAAAAAAACTTATTCTGAATTACTACTATGAAGCATCAGTAGCTTTCTTCAGCAGTTTATTTGCATTCATTTTTACTCATTTTTGGCTAATGAATGTATTGAATTAATCACGTAACATTACAGCAAATAATGAATTTTAATCATGACTAAGCAGACTAAACATGTTTACATTAGGCATTAGAACATGATTGGCACTTGTAATTAATCAAATTGGATGTACTTTTAACATAACCAATTTATCTATGGATTTATGACTGCATAATTTCAATATTAATTTAGAAAACAGTTGTATTTTTCGTATGCGGACCGTTCATCAAAGGATTGTTCATCATGGGACCATTCATCAAGGACTATTCATGATGAACAGTCCGCATACGGAATTGGTTGGGTTAGGCTGCGGTTTAGGCAGCGCCGCAGGCCGGCGTGATGAACAGTCCTTGATGAATAGTCCATCGATGAACAATTCATTGATGAACAGTCTTAGAACCGTATTTCTGTACTGTATTTTTGTTATTCGCTTTTAATAGTGCATCTGAACATATTAGGTGTAATTATAACTTCTACATAATTTTATCGTTTTTGTCATTGAAATATTTTTATAGACTGGTCATCATACATCTCCAACAACGGCTGCACAGTCCCAACCTTCGCCACCATTACAGCATTGCTACCTTAACAGTCCTACTTCACATTCGCCATCAAATGCCCCACTCCAGGCGCAACCACCTCAGGCCCAACAGCCTAGTCAGCCTGTCGAGTTTAATCATGCCATTAATTATGTCAACAAAATTAAGGTTGGCTTAAAACTTTTACTTTCAATTAAATTGGTGCCTTGAATATGAAATTCACCGCTATTCTTATTTTAACATTTTATTTACCTTGCTCCTAGAATCGTTTTCAAGGCCAGCCTGATATATACAAGCAGTTTCTGGAAATTTTGCACACATACCAAAAAGAGCAACGGAACATCAAAGAAGGCGTGACAACTGGCATCAAACCGTTGACCGAAGCTGAAGTGTACCAGCAAGTCGCAAAGCTGTTCCAGAATCAGGAAGACCTGTTGCAGGAGTTTGGACAGTTTTTGCCAGATGCCAATGGAGCTGCTGCACAATTGGTAAGGCCATTATTCCAGATTTCATTCAATACCGAAATGGAAAATTAGGCATCTTAATGATTGAATTAATTATTGTATAGGGAGATGTTTGGAATTCTTTAAAGGCAAAAAAAGTGGTACGTAATGTTAATTTGTGTTTCATGATTGCAAGAAAAAGATTGAACTTTCTAGAGTGAAAAAAACATACGCTGCAATTTTATAACTAAGTTTTTTAAATTTCGTTTTAGTCCTCCAAAGGAGTTCATAATGATCATACTACCGTGAAGAAGCCCCTTCTCAGTAACAAGCTTAACACCAATAGTACTAGTGGAAACAGCTGTGGCAGCAATAATAACCAAGCTAAACAAGCCATACCCATCAAACGTCCGCCTTCTGCTACTGGCCTTTCACTACCTAATAAGGTTAGTAATAGCAGTGCTATTGGCCAGACCAAGGTGGTCTCTCCTCTTAAACGCCCATCTATGGTGGACAGCTCTATTCCTTGCAAGGTAAGTGTTTCGGCAGAATTGCAAACTGGTGTTTTAACGAACTTTTAGCAGGACTAATCTGTGATGCTATTACGTGTAGAGGTGACCTAGACCTTTAATTTATAATTTTACTAATAATGTATTGGCAGCACTGTCCTGAAATTTGAAATGCCAAATTAACGGTCGGTTTTTACCTCTTTTTTTGTGACAGAAACCTAAACTAGGCACACTGAAGGATGTTACTCTTGCGGAAGCTGGAAAGTTTGGGTCACTCAACGAGTTTGCATTTTTTGATAAAGTGAGTGTTTCGTCTAAAAAGTCCACTAAAAGGGTAGCCTCATTTGGCTTCTGCTGACAATGTCTCGTAATCCGTTTAGGTACGAAAAGCCCTCCGAAGTCAGGAGGTGTATGAAAACTTTCTTCGTTGTCTGGTTCTGTTCAATCAAGAAGTGGTTTGCAGGAGCGAATTGGTTCAGCTGGTCACGCCATTTTTAGGGTAGGTTAGAATAACTGCATTAAGGTATTGTCCGCAGGCGTGATTCTTAACGAACTTGTTTTTAATTAAAGGAAATTTCCTGAACTGTTCAAATGGTTCAAGGACTTTTTGGGTTACAAAGAGACAGGGTTGCTGGTAGAACCAGTGCCCCAGAGAGTAGCTAATCAGGACAGGGTGACTGGGGATTTAGCCATGGAAATCGGTAAGTTTGAAATTGATTTATGTCACGGTTATGCTTTGTAATTCTGCGTAGATGACACATGTTTAACTATTCGTTTTTTCAGATTATTCTACATGCAAGCGACTTGGCGCAAGCTACTGTGCACTGCCGAAAACCTACCTGCAGCCAAAATGCACTGGTCGAACAACTGTCTGTAAGGAGGTGCTAAACGACATTTGGGTGTCTTTTCCTTCCTGGTCTGAAGATTCTACATTTGTTACTTCACGAAAAACACAATATGAAGAATACATATATCGCTGTGAGGATGAAAGATTTGAGGTTTGTGCCATTCTATTTGAAAGTATATATATTAATTCGAAAATGGCAAGTTTGGGTATCAAATAAAATACTCGTTTTTGTTTATTATTGATAAAGTTGGATGTGGTTTTGGAAACAAACTTGGCCACAATAAGGGTCTTGGAAGGTGTCCAAAAGAAAGTGTCGCGCATGTCACCGGAGGAGGCCGCAAAATTTCGCTTGGATGACAGCTTAGGCGGAACATCGCAAATGATACACCAGCGTACAATCAGAAGGTACATAAAGCTTTTTTTAAACAAATTGGAATGTCACGACCGAAATTACGTTCACTCACCAGTTTGTTTTTGGTGACTTTTCCAGGATATATGGCGATAAAGCACCTGATATTATTGATGGGTTAAAGAAAAATCCGGTTGTTGCTGTGCCTTTAGTGCTACGCAGGCTGAAAGCCAAAGAAGAAGAATGGAGAGAAGCTCAAAAGAATTTTAACAAAACCTGGCGCGAACAGAATGAAAAGTTTTACTTGAAATCCCTTGATCATCAAGGCATAAATTTCAAACAGAACGATGTGAAAGCCTTGCGTTCAAAAAGCCTTCTGAACGAAATTGAAACACTTTACGATGAAGTAAGTAAAATCTGGAGCTGGGAATTTGGCATATATAAAAAGATAATTCCGCGATGGAACATTGATGCACAGAATGGGATTTTAAAGTTGACCGTTTCTCTGCTGTTATTTCAGCGTCATGAGCAAGCGGAAGAAGGCACTGGGGAAGTCTCCACTGGCCCCCACATGACGTTCTGTTACAAGGATAAGTCGGTCCTGGACGATGCATCCAATTTAATTATCCACCACGTGAAAAGGCAAACCGGAATCCATAAAGATGACAAAAGAAAAATCAAGCAGCTCGTGCGACAGTTTGTTTCGGATTTGTACTTTCACCCACGGCAAGATCTTTCCGACGACGAGAAAGAGGACGAAGGTAACCAAGTCGATTTTGGTTTACTCTATCGATTTGTTCCGTGATATTGTTCTAAGATTGCAATATTTTCCAGATATGGATGATGCTGAAGAGAACAACGGTGATGTTGCACCAAAAATGAATGATGCCGAAAATCCTCACAATGCCAATTTAAAAAATAACGTAGATTTGAATGAACAGTTGAAGGAAAATGAAAGGAACGATGATAAATCTGGACGGCAGCAACAACAACAGCAACATGATCAACAACAACGGCAGTTGGAAACCAGCAATACTCTTTTGTCATTGCAAAACGGCGACATGTCGGACAATGACAAGTGCTGCAAAGAACGATTGGGATATGACGGTCACGTGAGTGTTCTTTGTTTTACTGTTTAGTCGAGAACGAGAAAATTTATACTTATAAAGTGGTTTATCGATAGATTTTTAATAAATTTTAAGTTCGAATTAACATGTAAAGGATTTTGTTTGACTATCTCGATGTCCTCATGGGATTCCACGAAATCATAGTTACAACTGATGTAACTGATTATATATTTTTTCGTAGGATGAAGCGTACACCTTGTTTTACGTCAACAACAACTGGTACCTTTTTTTTCGGTTACATCAAATTTTATGCGAAAGATTGACGAAGATATACGAACGAGCCGTTATAATTGCTGCAGACGAAGCGAAAGATCGGAAGGATAGAAAGGAGAGCACTGCGGTTTCGCTTAGATTAAAACCAAAAAGTAAGGGACGCCATTCGTCAAGTTTTAATAAATTTTGCAAATCGCGAATTCTCAGAGTAACTAATGTAATTATTACTTCTTAATGGTAGATGAAATCGAAGTAGAGGAATATTATCCAGCGTTTTTGGACATGGTCAAGAATCTTCTCGACGGCAACATGGAATGTAATCCCTACGAGGACACTTTGCGGGAAATGTTTGGCATACATGCTTTCGTTGCATTTACCTTAGATAAAGTGGTGCAAAACGTCGTGCGGCAGGTTGGACCATTACCAGATCTTGCTTTTGCAAACAATTTTCTATTTAGCTAAGCAAGGATTTTTTTAGTAACATGTTGAATGTCATACACTATTTCAGCTACAGCACATTGTATGTGATGAAACTTGCGTTCAGTGTACGGAGTTATTTTTGGACGAACAAAAGAACAGTGGCTCTGGTGGACTCGCGACCACATCGACACAAAGGGCAGCATTGGAAGCAGCATATCAGAAGAAAAGCGAACAGCTATTGAGTGAAGAAAATTGTTACAAGATCATAATTGTGAGTTGATGTCCCATTGCTATCTTTTAAGAGGGTTGCATACCAAAATAAGCCTTTTTTTCTAAATTATTATTTTTATAATTTTGGAATCTGTTAGGAACAAATAGAATGTACGAGGACCTAGCATAAATAATCTATTTGTTGAATTTTTTTGATTATGTATATGTATATTCCTTTTCATGGAAATATGTCTGTAAAGTTTACCAGACCTTCTACAATTATAAACTTTACAGACATATTTCCATAAAATGGAATATACATATACATAAACAAAAAATTTAAATAAATAATATAATACTTATGCTTGGTCCTCGAATATTTCATTTATTCCTAACAGTTTCCAAAATTAAATTAAAAAATAATTTAGAAAAAAAGGTTTATTCTGTTATGCAACCCTCTTAAGCGTATATGAATTACACTGTATGTCCATACATCTCTGTTAATGCTCAATATCTGATATTAATCTTTTATAAAATTTTTAATTTGATTTTGTTGACTATAGTGGAAGCCAGATTGTAAGCTTACCATTGAACTGCTTGATACGGAGTCTGATGCTTCTGAAGACCCCGTGGAGGTGGAGAAGTGGTCCGAGTATGTGGAAAAGTACGTGTCTGAAGGCGACATCATTTCTGACGAACTCAAAGATCAACTATCAAAGAAGCCCATATTTTTACCGAGGTACTGTCCTGCGAAAGTAGTTTTCACATCAGTGTTTTGGAGGATCGATGAAACGTTAACTCTAGGGTTTTCTGATTTTAACTTTAGGAATATTCGAAAATGGAGGCAACGGACAAAAATTCAGCACGAGCAAGAAAAAGACGAGTTGCTGTCCAAGAAAACTGACGAGGAATCACGGGAAGATGACAAGCGGCTGTCGTCGAGCATGCAGAACGCTGGGGAAGCCGAAGATATGGAAGTGCTCGACGATACACAGTGTAAATTCAATCTGAACTCGTTTAAAATGGTGTTTGTGGTAAATAGTGAAAGCTACCTGTACAAGAGGATGGCTTTAAAGCGAGCGAAACAGGTACATTTGACCATTGCTTTCTAGATTAAGTTTCTTTTGATCTTTAAGCCGACCACACACGAGGCAATTTCTTGTCCGAAACAAATTCTAGAAATAAAATTTTGTGGAATTTCGGCGCGTGTGTCAAAATGAAAATTTCTCGCCAGGAAATTGCAATTTATTTCCAGAATGGAATAATATTCTATTTAGGAAATTTATTTCGGTTTCCCGACCAATCAAGAATCAGGAAAATCTCACGTGTATGCCACTAGATTACATTTCCCATTTTCCGTATCGATCAGTGCTGGCGATATAGGGTTAAATTGCAGGATAAATATAGGGAATTCAGCAATTTGTTGCTTCAAGTGTGTGGCAAAAATTGAAATAATTTTGACCGATAAATTGCCTCGTGTGTGGCTGGCTTATGAAAATTTCTTTGCTGCACATATATAAAAACATCCAAAAAATGCACATTTTGAAAATAACGTAATGCTTTACGCTTTATCTCTTTCAGTGTCACAAAAAAATCTCTACGAAGCTTTCCAACAAGTTTGTGAATTGGCATCGCAATTGGTGTGAAACGCACTTGGACAATGCTCAGCAAGGTATTTGCACAGAGTGGCTAATGGGACGTAGCGAGGGACAAATTGCCAACCACACCAAGGTAAATTGTGACAATGACCCTAACAGACCGCCTTATCATCCCTTCAAACGATATCACGTAGATTGGGTGGAGAAGGCCTCGTGAAGCGGTTGGCCCTAAGCAATAATGCGATCCAATCTCCCTCGGCCGACGACATAAGTGTCCGTAAGCCCTGGTCGAGGCACCTCGAGACGCCGCGAAGAAATGCATCTTCGTGACAGGGATGTGCTGTTTTGCCTTGTGTTAATATCTCGCCTCGTATCGGTTGTTTTCTTAAGTCTTCTACCTTTGGCGGCCAGTGCCACATTACCACGATGATATGATTGAGATGCAAAATGTGTCACTACTGGATGTGCCTACGCATGCTGAAATGCATTAAAACAATCCGAAGCTGGGAGAGGCAAAAAGGGACGAGCGAATCTCCTTTTTTGTGTTGCGATTGAAACGTACGTGCCAACGGAATTCTGCATTCAATCAAAGGATGTGGTCTGCGAGGACCGTCCAATCCTATCTGTCTGAAAGGCGTTGGAACAAGCTGGAATAGAGTGTAGATGGATTGCATTAATTCGCACGATCCGGTGCAAGGAGCAAAGCGGACGTCTTAAGCGGGATCGAGAAACTGTTTACAGAGTCATTGGTTCACCTACACAATTCTGCGGGCTTGGTTTTAAGAGAGAGAGAAATCAGCAAGATTTCTCGCTATTCCCCCCGAATGCAGTTCACCCAAACGAGCGAGGTTCCGAGGGAAAACCGAGCCAGATGCATTCTTGCAACTCCGACAGCAGACAGTGCCCATCGCTCCACTGCTGCTGTTTTTTGACTTTCGAGTATTATTTTAAAACGTAGCGTTGGCCATCTCATTTGAAGAAAACTGGCGTGTAATTTTATATATAGTTTGTTGTAGTCGTGTACAGACAAAATATGCTGTAAGTAAAACAATGAGGCCGTTGTGGCCAAGGTTGCATATTCTACATAGCTACTAGCGAAAAAATTGTTTTATCCTTCATGCCATCAGTACAAATTAACGAATTTTTATCGAGATGGTTTTATTCCTCTAAAAAGAGTGGCTATTTTGGCCGAAACGAATTCGCCTGTAAATTTCCTTTTCACTATTGCCGCAGTTTACAGAAATTTCCATATTTTTGTACTTGAAAATGCTGCTTGATCCGGGACGTTGTTGTCCTTGGCTGGTAATCACATGCTAGGAGACCAAAAGAGAATATGTAACCTAAACTTGTTAATAGCTCATCGGGTGCATCATATAACTTCTAGGTCACTTGTCTCGTGTTTGACCATTCCTTTTTTCAGCTTAAAACCCCTTACTCCCATGCTCTGTATCACATTTTCTTCTTCCTCTGTCCATTTTGCAATAATAAACTGTTTTCCATTTAAAAATTTAATTTCTGCTCCCGATTTTCCCAAGATGCTATTAAGAGTGCCAGCTCAAAATTTGCTGCGTACATGTATATAATTTTTAAACTCCAGACAATTTGCACAAATTACCAGCAATTGCTTACTAATAAAAACCATGCTATAACTGTAGTTCGTTAGGAATAGTTCTTTAAATAACGTTTGCACAAAATAGGTTGCTTGTGAGATCAGTTCACCAGTATGCTAGATAATAAACTTATAAATATCATTGCTAGTTTTGTTTTTGATGTTCATAGTATTAAAGTGTTACATTATATGATTTTTGTCTAACAAAGTTTTTGTTAATGTTAAATGCCTATTAATAGACTTTAAATCCACGGGCTTTTTCCAAATTTATTTCAATTAATTAAACACATTTCCTGAAATTAGTTTACTATTTATTATCCTTTATTTTTGGTAGTATGGCAAAACTGGTGAAATGACTGGAAGCAGTTAAATTACTAGATGCGTATGCATTACTAGTTTTACATACAAGCAACCTTTTTGGTTGCCAAATACTGCCCGTGATCTGTTTGTAATTAATTGTAATATTTTGAATTATCCAAAGAAAATATGCAAAGGTATACAATGTGAATCGAGATTCCAATCCACCAATGGAAGTGTTTTTCTCAACATGTCGACAATGTTTTTGCAAATTTGAACAACTCAGTCTAGCTAAGCCGTCAAATTTAACAAAGCGGTAATCAGCGTGAAAACAATATTATATTGAAATCCATTTAATCTAGATCAGGTACAAAAGTTTGCAATTTTCCAGTAGATAATTGGAAATTGACTTTGTTCTTTTTAATTCAAGACACTTCCTCTTTTGCTCAATGAAATTAGAAAGAATTCGGTTTTTAATAAAATGAATCTGCCCTACGATGAACAATTCTAATGTTTTCTATTTACAATAAGTATATACAGTGAAACCTCTATTAACGGCCACCTCTGAATAAGGGAAACCTCCGTAGGACGGCCATGTTTTGTTGGAACAGATCCCTCCCCCGCAAAGGATTTTTAAACCTCCGAACAGCAGCCACCTCCGAAGGGCGGCCACTTTTTCACGGTCCCATAGGTGACCGCTGTTTGGAGGTTTCACTGTAAATAGATTAAATGTTCGGCCCTTCCACAAACTCACGTGACACATCGGTTGACCGACAAGGTTTTGGCTTATGCTTAACTCCTTGAACTCGGGAGACCTGGGTTCGAACCCCGGTCGACTATCCTGGTTGTGGTTTTTCGTGGTTTCCCCACAACCTCCCTTAATCGCCCATATAGGCGAATGCCGGGATAGTTTCCCAAAAAGCGGCCACGACCGTATATTCTTCCTATTTAAAATCTGGCAATTTGCACCCTGCCACATGGCATGTTACATGCTTACTGCAGGGTAACGAATTGAAAGGTAGTTTGATAAGTTTTTGCATATGAAAAAAAAAATACATTCTACACACATGTATGCTGTATTGCATGTTTTATAGCAGAAATGTTTATTGAAAAAAATATGAAAACCAAATACATGTAATCTCAAGTTGTATCACAAATCATCCTTAGGTGGCCTCTTGGTTTTGACATTTGCCTCTGAAGATTCCTAAAGTAGGTATTGGATTTATAATAATTATAATTATAATATTACCATAAATTAGCAAAGTAATGTTTTATTGATGCTATACCTTTGTGCTATATTTGCCATTATAGCTCTTATTTTCTATGACTACTTCTTCACACTCTTTCTGATCAATCAAGAAATCTTTGGCCTCCCAAGCTTGTGCTCCATCCTTAAACATAAATATGGCTCTATTGTCATCAATAACAAACCTAAGGAATGAGATAAGTATAAAATATATAAATTTTGAGTGATGGAAGATGAGCAGAACAAATCCTAAAGTTATCCATCTTGGTACCTGTCAGTCTGGATGTGATTATTCATTAAACTTGATTGCCATAAAGTAGTAATTTCTTCCAGTTTCGTTTTTGTTGGATTGCCTTAAAAAGAATTGTCAGAGTAAGTATCATTGCAACTTTTAATCTTGATTCCATTTGACTTGACTTTTATATTTTGGCTCCATGCATCCAATTTTTCATTACGGGCGTCTCACATCTCATAAAAAATACGGCAAAATAAGTTTTTACAAGAATATTATATGCAGTACATAAATATTTTTTGTCCTAACATGACTTGCTATTGCTACAATGTGAAAAAAATGATAATAGCATGCTAAATTTATTATAAAACCTATTTTGGATATTTGACAATTGGGGTGTGAGACGACTCGCATGTAATTGTGCATCCACATGAATTTTGCTATAGAAACCTGAATAAATGAAAAAATAACGAACTGGGAAACTGAACACAATACTATTTCTTAACCTGATACAGTGACGAAGACCATAAGAGTTTTTCCCTTTTTTGACAACTTCAACAATGACTCTGGGTTACTGGGGTCAATCCCAGACAGATCTAGTTTAGCAGGCTTCCTCAGATGTTCAGGTAATTCATCTTCCTCCAATGGCTCATCCCCTTCCTGGACATAAAAAGCACGTTCATCAATTCTGAAATTGTCCATTACAAATGTTTAAAATAAATTAGACATTTACCTCCCACTGGTCAAAGAGTCTTTCCATGTCAGCATCTGAGTAGTCCCTAATATCTTTCTTGGCCCAGGCAGGTTTTTCGTCTTTTGAGTCTTCCGCGCAATACACGCCACAGCAGAATATTAACAATAGAAAGTACAAATAGACGTGTTTCTTCAAATTGAACATTTTACAACGAAACATTCTCCCAAATAAAGAAAGCATTTGCATCTATTTTTGGGTTAACCCAGGTTATGAACCCTATCAACTTTTTCCCAAGTAGATGACCGATCTGCTAATATAGTATAGTCTGCTCTTGCAGATAGCAACAGCTAAATTCCGTATGATAATATAATCCAGACATAACGATGCGCTGAAAACATACCAATGAGGCCATTTTAGAGGCCATTAAATGTTATTAGCAATTTTTGACTACATTTGCCTGGATAGAATTACCCAATGATTTCATCTGTGCCTATTCAGCCGGTAGCTTAGTGGTTACGCCATCTGGCGGTAGATATACACGATTTAATTGCGTAATAATTCTGCTAATTTGCCTAATGTTAGGTTTTGTTTATATGAATCGATTAATTTTTTCCGATGATATGATGGCGCCAAGTTTACCGCGTGTGAGATGTGACTCAGCTTACCATGACGGATTTGGTTAGACAAATAATTAATCAACAGTTTTATAGTGCAGTTTGACAAGTACTCTAGCTCCCCCTATACAATTAATGGTAATTATTCGTATCTAAATTAAATGGAATTATAGGCTTTGTAAATTAACCAACAAAATGCTCACTTATGTAATGTACGATAATACTGTCATCATTTCACGATGCTCAACGTTGATGTGAAATTTCGAATTGGCCCTGCTTGCCTTCCTCTTCGATGATGAAATAGAGCGGCGAACTTTCATCTGGGATATATGCGTCTGTTCTGTTGTTGGTGTCCAAGGGCTGCGCAACCATCTTATCATGTCCGTACTGTTATAACGCAAATATTTGGCTGAAACTTGGCAACGTGATCTAGGTAAGATGCATTTCAGATATTAATTCATCTTTGTTATATCGATGTAAAATTTGTTTCGCGAGTCACTTGGAACTACGTATACTTTAATGGTCAGGTACGATGCTCTGGAACACGTGCTTTCGTAAATTAACATCAAAACAACATTATTCTGTATTTTCAAAATGGTTTCATCTGTCTGAAGAGATGCTTTGTTGTGATCTGCGTACATTACCCTCTAGATTAAAATCTATACGATTTGTGATGATTATAAGCTTATCTTTTATTCCAGCTTCTTTTTTTTTAAGGGGAGTGGCATATATGCTTGGCTGAGGCTTTGGTAAAATAAAAATAAATTTGCATATTTTGGTAAAATGCTTTCCTGCAAAGCACTTTTGTCGAAAGCATTTTGAACGCTTAATTTGAAGTCATAAAATCGAGTGTTTATAATTTTGATTACGCAGTTTAATTCACTGCACATTTCATGTTCTACGTGGTGCCCCAAAAGCTCTTTACCCCGGTCACGGGGAAAAAATAAAAAAAAGTTTTGTCGTGGTTGAAATTTAGAAATTGAAAATATAGGCCTATATTGTCAAAAAATGCCATACTTTCAGTGCCATATTGCCTTTATTTAAATAATTTTTTTTCATATATTTTTTCTTTACATTTATTTCTGGTTAAATTGCAAGCATCTATTTTTACCCTTTTTGAATTTGGCGAGGTCACGCATTTTATCCACTTGACTTCCCAAAAAGCATCACTTTGCCCCTGTCCAGATTTCTATTTTGTATTTAACTGAAATAAAAATCGGACAAATCTACTTTGATAATTTTATTGATAGCCTCAAACATGCATATAATATCAAAAAGTTTTGTCGTGGCTGAAACTTAGAAACTGAATATGCTACACGTTCAGTAGCAGTCTTTATATTTATTCCTGGTTTGCAAATAACGTTTTTTTATCCTCGTTCAATTTGGCGAGGTCACGCATTTTTTCCACAAGGCGCGCATCCATCCTATCAGAATTTGTCTAAGACAAAAAAAAAAGTAGACTGGGTTTAGTTTCAATTTAAACAACAGAAGGAGTTAGAGATTTGTTAATGCCAAAATGTTTCACTTTGGTAACTTTGCACTTTTTTAATTGGTCAGTATCAACCTCATGTAATGGTAACAGTAAATGAAAATAGGGTAAGGCTAGAGGGGGAAGTTTGTTTTACATGTTAGTTGATGTAACTGATACTTTTTGAACAGTCTGTATAAATGGGAAGGGGGAGTTTTATTGCCCAGCTTCACAAGTTCAAAAGAAAACAAGAACTGCAGGAATGTGAGGTACCATAAGGGTATCACTTTGACTTCCTACAGTAGATACTGGGCACCAGTTCTTGGTAATCCGGCCCTTTCTAATTATACAGGATGTCTTTTGTGTATGCTCTCTGTTGGTTTTCTTTTGATTCAGCATTTTTTTTATAAAAAGTTTTGGCCACATTTGGAATCAGCTCTGTACATTTGGCTATACATTAGTTCAGTTGTGTAACATTCCAGAGTACTAAAATAAGGTGCCAATACTGTACTCTCATACATTGTAGTTTAAATTGGTCAGTTAAATCTTTCTGAGTGCCATTTGGTCGTTTACATCTTAAAATATCCTGAATCTTTTCTGTAAATGGAAAGTAGTCGCATTTTTGTTGCAAAAACAGAATGTGTGTAGTAAACATCAAAACAACTATTTTTATCTGAACGTTTGCTAAAAAAAAAAAAATAAGTGAGAATCTGCAGTGAAAAACTTCAAAAATAATTCTCATTTTTAGTGTCAAGTTTGTGATACAATTTTTATTTGATCATGAACCTATTCTTTGCTGATGTGATCAATTATTCAAAATTGCTTCTGGTTGATATTGGGCAGGTGGCTTATAATTCATTCATTTTCTATCATCTGCATGCAACTGAAATCAAACATTCATTATTTGCCATTACATGTAGGAAGTTTGTTGGTTTTGCCATCATAAAATTTCAATATTTAATACATGCTTTTTACCAAATAGTTACTTATTCCAACATTCCACGCCATTTTACCCCATTTAAGATCGTATTAATTTGCATGTATTTTCCCCGTGCAATATGTCATATATGCTGCTATGTCACCATAACACAATATGCAGGACATGCTCACCATCTTGGTGGGAAGCCTGCTTTAACGTTCTAAAATGATTTAGCTTTGAGTTATAATAATTATCGTTTTTGGAATAAAAATACAGTAGGTAAAAACTTGGAAATGCAATGATAAAAGATCTTATGTCACATGTATGTCATTACCATGTTCTTTCCTATTTCCGGCAAATTGAGTGCATGACGAGGCAGTTGGAATTACTGAACCTTATGGTACATGTACTGTACATGCAATTTAGATGAAAAATATTTGTAATTATATTTCTCGAATAATAAGGGCGTCCTAGAAGGACGTTTTGGCGACATTCTAATGTATAACCATATATTATCATCGAGTTAGGACGTTTTTATTGTGCACAAAGCTAATATCCATAACTAATTTGCTATCCAAAAGTCATAAGTTATGACTCATAACTTATTTTATAAATGCAAGTGAAGGTTGTTTCTTTATTTTACATTATAGTTACAACTGAATCCCATAAAAATCTAGACGATAACAAATTCGTCGTGATTGCAGATCAAACGAATGTTTAAATTTTCTGAATTAAATTCAATATTTTGTGGGTCTTAAAGCTTATATATTTATAACAAGGGAAACTTTTATCATTGATTTTCATGTGTTCTAATTAATGTACTGTACATGTAAATCTCGTAATATAATAACAAATAAGTGATTATATAAAACCCTGGTTCAATGGTCCCTTATTTTGCACTAGGAGAAAGGATGACTCTTAATCTGCCCTTGAATTTTCAACAAGTGTAGTTTAAATATATTATACTATAACTTCCGCGCCTTTTAAGAATGGATTCCTGATAATTTTATGTATGGAGACAGGAAATGTCAAATGTATTGAAAGATGCACTTGATGCCATCAATCATTGAACTAATGTAATAGATTTTCATCAGATTTTTGGCCATCTGTCAAATCATCATGACAGATATCTGTCAAATAAAGTGTAATATATAGTGAAAAAATGAAAAACTGTTCATATCTTTGAATCCATCTTTGGTTGTGTATATCACTGCACGAAATCTTTTTTAAAAATACACTGTATTTAATTACAGGTTTTTGAAAATAAATAAAAAAATTGCTGGACTTGCTGTGCTGCAGGGAAACACAAAATGGCAGAGGCGAACCACATCAATCACATTGCACCAGAGAAAGAACCAATGCGCACAGAAGACATGGAACCCCAACAAAACGTCAAACTAAAAAAAGAAATAGGGCTGATGGAAGGGGTCGCAATCATTATGGGAATCATTATCGGTTCTGGCATTTTCATAACTCCAAAAGGTGTATTGAATGAGGCTGGCTCTGTCGGTCTCTCCTTGGTCATATGGGTCCTGTGTGGATTACTTTCCACATTGGGGGCATTGTGCTACGCGGAATTGGGCACAACTATTCCAAAATCTGGCGGGGATTATGTTTATATCCACGAAGCATTTGGTCCATTGCCTGCATTTCTTTATCTCTGGGTGGCCAGTCTGGTATTCATTCCATGCACTAATGCCATTACGGCACTCACATTTGCCAACTATATTCTGAAACCTTTCTACACCAATTGCGAACCACCCGACGGTTCCGTAAGACTTATTGCTGCTGCTGTGATATGTGAGTTCTGCATGCCAATTTTTATTATTGTTATTAAAACCTTTTATTTAACATTCACATGAATGGAGCTTACCTTGGTTGTTTGTTTGGTTCGACTTCTTTGATGTCCTTTTTAAACAACTTTCACACGTCCTACAGAGCTTAAATTTTGTGTGTAGCTCAGTCTCATGTAACATTTTAACCTATGCTATTTGAATACACTTAATTAACACTATTATGACAAAAATTTTGCAATTTTAAATGTAAAAAGAATGCATTTGAAGTGTCAGCCTAAAATGCTGGGCGATGACGTGACCACGGGTTTTGCTAAGAGACGGAACTAGCTCCTCCTAGTGACCAGATTTTGTGTGTGATTTTGAAACACATTTTATTATTGGAAAAGAATTAAACAAAACAGCATTTTTCAAAAAAAAATTTCAAGTGTTTCTCACGCATGCATTTTAAAAGTGCCTTGCCACGTTGCATCCATTTTTTACTTTTTTCCTAATAATGGCATTCTTTTACTATTAGTATATGGGAATTTACCATAAAAGTTCTTTAACATTATTAATTTGTTTAAAAACAATATATTCAATTATTCATTAAGGGGAAACTGAACTGACTCTGAACTGCATGTTTTGCTATGAGGGAAATTTTGATACATACTTTAAAAAAAACT
>JAQGCC010000919.1:0-28573 GCA_034698905.1 Xestoiulus laeticollis
CATATATGGCCATACCTGTTTCAATATATGGCCAAATCTGGCAATATATTTGACTTAATTTAGTCGAGTATCTTAAGATATATACTTAATCCGAGTAAGCCACTTTCGTCAAATGTCTTAAGAAACTTTTATCGAGTGTCTTAAGATATTTTTGTAGATTACTGTTTTCAGATGGTTTTGTCGAATGCATAAAGATACTTTTGTCGACTAAGACAATTGTGAAATGTCTGAAAAATACTTGTGTTGAGTTTCTTAAAAAGTTTTGTCTTACGGTGCTTTTGTCGAGTGTCTTAAGATACTTTCGTCAAGCGTCTTCTTCTAAGAGTAATACTGCTCAGTTCGTCTGAAATGGTCTAAGACTATATGATAAAACTTATAAAAACTTAGAGATAGATAAAATTCATGACCACGATAAATTTAAGGATGATAAAAAAGATTTCCAAACCAGAAATCCACAGGTGCCTGTGGTTTCTATCTTGGCTCCAAAAAATGTCTGCTTTTTTAATAATAGGGCCTATGATGTGGGTATTCTCAGCTTGCTGTGCTAAAAAATCAATAGACCCCTTAGGATGGAATTTAGGGTAATTCGGCGCAGAATAGAGAGGTATACTCAAACAGACCCCAGCATTTTTGCACAATGCACACCGTGCCGATTCCGAGTTATCGCTACTTCCAGGGTCATCGCTATATAGAGGTTCCTAACTTACAGGTTTTGGTGTAGTGGAAGGAAATGTGCACCTTGAGGATGGATGGGAAAGACACACAGCAATCCAAGCTAACTTATCGAAATTTCAAGGTTTTTCAGTGCGACAGTTTTTACGGCAATCGCAAGTTGAAAAATCAATGTTGTCAGCTACTTCGCTCTAGTAATCCCAAATGTTGCGCAGTGACGTACCAGTTAACAGGGCATTGATCGACAACAATGAATTAGCTAGCATGGTCGTCAAATTAGTTGCCTGAACTGTCCTTTTAACTCCTTTAACCCAGCAGACCTGCCTTAATCTAAAGAAAACATTGCGAGCAGACTAATTGGACGCAGACAAACAGGATAAAATTTGTCATAAATACACATAATACTGCCTTTGTGTGTATAAAGTACAGTAGGTTAGAACGGAATGATGGGTAATGAATGCAGCAGACTATTTTAGGTTATTTCATTACAAATGTTGAAAATAACTTAGTTTGAAATTAGATAAGAACAAGAACATTTGAACAACCGCAAAACACTCGATAGCTGCTTTTTAATTTATGTATTAAATTTACAGGTTAATTTAATAAGCTGGAACTTTTGTGCACATGTTATATTTTAAATGTTGGTCTCCGCTTGAAGGAATCACGTTGGTCCCAGGCTATTTTGATAGCAATACCCGAGCGATTCTAATACGCGAATAACAAGAAAAAACTGTGACTACTTTTACAGACTACATTTTCATTGAGTTTTGCTCTTGTATGAGCCTTACAATTGTTCAATATTAGGGGAACTTAGATAGCTGAGCACTCCTGGACACTTTAACACATTGAGGATTGAGCACTTGCGCAATACCACGCGTTCGAAAAATGTTCGTGCACAACTGAGTGGATCTGAGATCTGCTCAGTTTGAAAGAGTGGTATTGCACATGCATTGCACAAGTGCTCAATTTTCAATATGCTCAAGTGTCCAGGAGTGCTCAGCTATCCGAGTTCCCCTATTATACAAACACGCTAACAGGAAATGCCACCTGACCTTGCCAACACTATCTCTGGGAAACTGGGTTTAGAACCAGTTCACACATAAGAGGGAGGGATGGCTTAATGATACCATTAAGGGAAATGCTGATACCAATAAGAGGTTATTTTCCAATGTATTTATATTAGTGTCTGTGACTTGGCGATTCCAATAACAATCAACAGGTGATAGGCTACCATTATCCGTGATCCCATTAAGCGAAGTCCATGTAGTAAGAAACTAAGGAAAAGAATGGTATGATTGTATGAATTTAACTTATATTATCTTCGTGCTGCCCTACACCATACGGTTATTAACCATAGGTTAAGTAGATACCGCATCGGATTTCTTGAAAAATGGCCGTAGGTACAATTTAACAAAATCTAGGGATAGGACACACTCGACATCCTATTTAAACCCCACAAACAGAATTTTTATGATTATAACAGATTGGGTTGCCCTGACTTTTGTTCCATCTCCTAATTTAGTAGATATAGTATATTTGAGAGCATCTCAATGGTTTCTATAGAACAAAGAACCCAGTCTTTTGAAACTCAATGATAGGCATTTTGGTCCCTTAAGGCCCTACCTACGATGTCTTCAACTAGATTCAATATGTATAATTCAATAAGTAAAGATGGGAGAAGAAGAGTACATTTCGATGTCAATTTTCACGAAAAACTTTATGTTACATTTATAATGCGTTCTCTCAATAATCTGAACGAAATAAATAGACAGCATGGCAAATATTTACATAGGACTTTTTTTTGTGAGCTCTCAATGTAGTTAGGAGGCTTGTGGGCAAATGTCCACCCCCGCATCTCCATAATGCGTCACCATGACGACCCAGATCACCAATAGGAAAAATACATGGAGGTTAGTGACCTTCTCGAACAAAAAGATTCCCATTTTTTACACTTTAGGTTTAATGAAGTGGATGGACGATGGTTAAACCAGACCATGTTTAAGCAAATCCAGTATTTGCTGGGGTCAACCATCTTTCTGGATATATTCTGGAAACACCAGAACTCCCTCCATGCTGTTGCCATGGTAACCTATCAGCATCCAAAGTGAGGGTAGTAATGTCTCTGAACAAGCAATCTGAGGAGAAACTTAGATTTAAATTTCAATTGGTAAAAGGCCAATTTTTTCACATTTTAATGCTGAATCTAGTTTTTATTTCCCTGGCAAGACACTAAAAGCTCAAACATGTAGTTGTTGTTTTTTTTTTGTTTTTTTTAAATTTATAAGATTTTTCCAATTTTAAGACTTGATCTGTGCAGAATAGCATGCACATAGGCTATTTATTTTAATTAAACCACATGTAGAAAAGCTGGATGAAAAATTAACACAGAAAAAAACTTGGTGGATTTTAAAGCTAATGAGGCCAAGAGAGTTCAATCCATAATTGACGTCAACAAATTGTGGAGGCGGGGAAATGTTGATCATTAATAATGATAACAAAGGGCCATTGGAGATGACAACATATAGTAGGCTACATGTACTTCGATTAAAAAAAGATCATCTACAATGCTAGTCTTGTATCAAAACTCGTTCGAATATTCTGTGATGGATCTCAGACACAGTGGGAGTCTTACCAAAATAAAATAAGTGTCTGAACTATTCCCCAGCTCCTCACGCTTTTTCAAAATTCTGCAAAAAATTGGAATTTTAACTGCAAAGTCGCATTTCAATGACTCATTTTAGGTAATTTATCGTCTGCTCTAAAATGGCCATTTTCTGTTTCAGGCTCAAATCATTCCGTTTTTCTTTGCAATTCAATTCAAATCAATTCAAATCGTTACCAAAGAGTATACCGTCGTGGCTGCTTTTCGGGGCATTATCCCGGCATCCGTCTATAATGTGCCTATATGGACGATTAAGGGAGGTTGTGGGAAACCACGAAAAACCACAACCAGGATAGCCAACTGGGGTTCGAACCCGGGTCTCCCGAGTTCAAGGAGTTTAGCATAACCACTAAGCCAACCTTGTCGGTAATTCCATGTTATACAAACATGCTAACAGGAAATGTGACCTGGGAAACCAGAGTTAGGACCAGTTCATTCATAAGAGGGAGGGGAGCTCAAGGATGCCATTAAGCGAAGCACTGATATCAATAAGCGGTTATCTTCCATTGTATTTGTATTAGAGTGTCAACACAAAAAAAGGGTAAAAAAAAATAGCAATAAAAGGGTGATACACTTCATCCATGATCCCATTAAGCGGAGTCCAATGTGCTTTTAAAGCAATTTAACCATCTGTAGCGTAAATATCTTAGCTCTGTTTTATAAAGCATAGGAATTTTTATGAGGTCGAGAATGCAGTATTATTGCTTTATGTATTTCCTGTTATTTGTTATAATAAAACATGGCCCTTGTTATAAGAATTAAAAGCGGATGTCATTGCCTTAGAATATTTCATTTTTTCTTGGTAGGTCTAAACACTATGAAGTTTTATTAAGAAGAATGGTCAGATCAAGATATAGGACTGGTTTCAGGAATCTTTGAATCTTGATAACATAGTGATGCAATAACATTTACTGCATTAGCAATTATTTGTTACTCTTAGTTGTAAGTGGTTGTGATCAAGATAATCAAAACCAGTGTTACGCCACTGATTTTAGGCAAAAGTATTCGATTAACAACAGTGTGGCAAACCCTTTCTCAGATTCAATATTTAGGACTTTTTAGGCCTTTTTTAGATTAAATTTTAGGACTTTTTAAAACTTTTTTTAAATGTGACATTTTTTTAATGTAGAATTTGATTTTCAATTCACATTTATGCCAAAAGTAAGACAAAATTTACCATGGATTTAGCGCAAATTCTTTATCTACAAACAAAATTGGTGTCCCTATTTAAATTTCCAAAAAGTGCTCCATCACCACACTGTATCAAGGTCACAACATATTTTGCTAAGCTTTTCAGGTCATTAAAAACCTATGCTTTACACAGGGATATATAAAAAGTCTGTTCACCCACTAAAATTTCGATAACGGCTGCACAAACATAAAATCTGATGAGGGGAACATATAGGAACCATAGGGTACTGAATGCAATCTTGCCCAAAGCATTTGACTCCAAGACCCATCTTTGAAATGGTGATAGGTACAAAGAAAAAGTCAATTAGAAAGTTGTATGGCACCCTCCAAATAGTAATGAAACATTACGTTCATAAGAGTAAATAAAGGGCACAGTTGAGGTGAGGACATGCTTCTTTATTTACCATGTAATAAGCACCAAATGTGCCCTATGTTTATTCTCATGAATGTAATGTTTCTTGACTATTTCGAGGGTGCCATACAACTTTCTAATTTACTTTTTCTTTGTACCTATCACTGTTTCTAAAATATGACCTAAAGGTCATTGGGCTTTGGGGCAAAATTTTTTGGGCAAGTTTACATTCAGCACCCCATGGTTCCCCTCATCAGATTTTTCATTTTTGCAGCAATTCTCGAAATTTGTGGTGGGGGAGTGGGGCCAGATTTTTTATCCACCCTGCAAAATTGATAAGTTCAAAATTTAAAAAAAAAAACAATCTCAAGTTCAATTTCCCTGAATATTCCAGATCTATGTCACTGTCTCCAACTAATGACATGACATTATATCACTCCCCCTACAATCCCATAACAAGCAATTCAGCACAACCAGTAAACTGGTGCCATCTTTTGGATGATATGCACACTAGCAAATAACAGGGCAATCCAAAAAGTTCATCCAGAAAAATTACCCACACATTCCCAAATTATACCAAGGTGCAAAAAAAACACGTTTTTCAGTTTTAATCCTCTTTCAACTTTTCCACACTAATAATCAATCTATCATTGGGTGTGAAAATCCCCTTTTTCCTATCTTGCACGTTGAAACTTTGGTACAAGCCACCCCAAAAAAATGCAGACAGTGCACCCCAATTAAATCCCTCAAGGGTGAGAATGCGTGGGTGGGGATGAGGGGAGAAGCGGAACGAGAGGAAAAAAAACTAAAACATTCAGAAGGCCGAAATAGGGTCAACGTCCAAAAGCACATGGGGAGACGAGGGTCATTAAGGCTTCCTTCTCATCCAATTTCACTTTTTAGTTTTTGAACAATGCATCATAAATCAGTGGTAGAGAACAGGCTATTGTTGGTATCCAAAAATAAAAAATGGGGATGAAATCCCTCAAATGCAAAAAATCAGTCAATGGATAACAGACAAGTAAAGCCCTTCCTACAGATAAGGAAATTAATCAGTGGTTCACTAACCCCATTCATTTTTCATGATAGTCAATGACAGACCACTGATTACAAATTTGATATTTTTAAACCTATTCAGTAGCAATTTAGTGCTTGGACTTTGGACAATAGCAAGAAATGGTTGACAGAATCGAAGGCTTTGGAGATATCGGCAAGGAATGCATATAACAGCGCAACCTGTGAATAGCACACACCATTGTGATCGGGCTACTTGGAGGGAGAGTGCTATATTTGCAGGTTCAGCTGGTTCTTTAAAATACACCTAAACCCGTAAATTTCAAAGCTCTATATAACTATCGCCCTGGAAGTGATAACTCACAGTCGTCACGGGTGTGTATGGCCATCACTTTAGACGAACCTGTAAATAGCACTATCCATCCAAATAGCACAACTTTTGGTTTGGTCCCAATGGTTTGTTCTATAACCAGTTTTGGTGAGGATCCATACCGATGGCGAGGAATCGCTACTCAGAAGTAGCGAAAACTCAGTCGTCACGGGTGTGAATGTCCATCACTTTAGACGAACCTGCAAATAGCACTATCCATCCAAATAACATAACTTTTGGTTTGGTCCCACTGGTTTGCTCTATAGCAAGATTTGATGCAGATCCGTGGCAATGGCGACAAAATCGCTACTTTCCAGCAGTGCGCTATAGAAGGACGCTATTTACAGGTTTTGCTGTACCGGTTCTCTTGGATTTAGACAAATTGTATTTAATGATGAAACCTAGGATTTGTATATGGCCATGTGTGCCTCTGTCTGCTTGAAAAGCTGCATGCTTTTCTAAAATGAAAAGTACCTTCACGCGATAGCTTTTCAGCTATAGCAGGCGACGTTTTTTTTCCCGCCAAAAACTAGCTATTCGCGCAAGTGCACTTGCGTTTCCGCCAAAAATAGCATTGCCGGCTGGAGCTGAAAAGCGATTGCATGAAGGTTGTCTAATTTTTATGCGAACAGCAATAGGTTCCTTCACACGAACGCTTTTTAACAGAAGCAGGGAGTTTTGCTTTTGGCGGAAGTTATACTGGGCAAGCGCGATCAGCTGCTTATCTCTGCCATTAAAAAGTTTCACACAAACACATGCTTAAACAGCTGTTTTGTAACGTCGTCTGTAGCTTATCGAAGGTTAAATATGCAAATTTATGGTAATAAAAGATGTAAACACCTAAATATGTAAATTTATGATCATAGCCCTTATCAACAGGTAATGAAAGAATGTTTACATAATACAATTTTTAAATAAAATATTTAAATTTGTTAAAATATGTTATGTTGATTGCATGTTGTTTGTTGTTTTGCGTCCAAAGTTGACGTTTTTCGTCTGCTTTATTTGTTTACAGCCACCCTCTACAGACACTTGTTATTTTAGACCATTCATAATACACTGCAATCATGTGTAAAGTCCTAGGTCCTTGTAGCTGACGAAACATGTAATGTACATGCCCTTCCTGGAGTAGAGCTGTTGACACAAGAGTATGACAGTCCTGTACTGAGCAGATTTCTCCATAACTAATTGATATTGTCGTGTAATTTTTATTTCGTGTAAGACAAGATTTAGCTCAAGAAAGAAGGTACAAAATGGCGGCTTGTGTGAAAATTACACAAAATCGACCATTTTTTTTAAGTGCAGGAGGTTTACAATTCCCCGTAACCTATCTTGACGCATGCTATCGGTGTAGATTTTTCTCTCCGACAACAGGTGAATTTAAATATGCAAACAAAAAAAAGGCTTTTAACCCTTTCCCCCTGGTCAGGAATGTGGTTTTTACTGTCTCGTGCCTGACTCACTTTTCTAGTTGTCCTCTAGCATGCTCAACGATAAATCATAATTTGAAAAATCTTTAAGATCAAAAAACAACGGTATTTTTTGCAGAACTGACCATATCTTTGGGACTATATATCATTTAGCCCTGCGTTTCTCAAATTTTTTTCGCTGCGGCACCCTTGTCGGGCTAAAACAAATTTGCAGCACCCATAAAGCGGTTTGAATACTTAGGAAAAGAAGAAAAAAAACTGCAAATTTAATGCAATGAATGAAACCATTTGGTTGAATACTTCACTATTTCAATTCAATCCGTTACCCTGCAGTCAGCATGTATTATGTTATTTGGCAGGGGGCAAAGTGCCAGATTTTTTAAAGGGAAGATTATACGGTGGTCAGACCGCTTTTTGGGGCACTATACCAGCATCCGCCTAAATGTGCCTATAAGGGCGATTAAGGGAGGTTGTGGGAAACCACGAAAAACCACAACCAGGATATCCGACAGGGACACAAACCCGGGTCTCCCAAGTTCAAGGAGTTAAGCATAACCACTAGGCAAACCTTGTCGGTATTTCATTTATGTTTGAGAACCCGATTTAGACTGATAATATTTTTTAAGTAACACTGTGACTTCACTATTATCATGCAATACAGAGTTTTGATATTTAAACTTTAAAAAAAAATACAGAGGTAATTTGGTTACCTCTTGTCTACATAATACACCACAACAAAGCACTATGACTGCAGACAATAGTATGTCATTGGTGGTAGAAGCATCAAACAATCATAGCAAAGCAGTGAAGGCCACAGGGTTCGTCCTAAATTTTAATAAGGATGCGGAATTGCGTCTGCCAAGCCATGAATGAACAGCAGCCACTTCCGTGTCACCTTGAGGGAAAAACGCTAAATCAGACGAGGTTTAAACTCACAACCACCAATTTTCGTTAACAGCCGTTTAAATCATTGTTCAACGAAAACCACACGTTTGCATTTTGCCAATACACCTCCTCGTGTACCGAGGGGCGTCCAATATTAAAGGTACGAGCCAAAATTACACTAACATATATAATTTAAAAAAAATATCTAATACATTCTGCATAAAACTATATGCTTGTTTATCGCTGTAAACGTTGAGACATTAGTGAGAAATACGAGGGAAGGTCATAAAGTTATTACAATCAACATGAAATATCAATCGCATTGGCAAAACTTTGGTGTCGGAGCAAAGCCACCACATTCCTGCCACTGATGGTGATACAAAAAGACCTCCTAGGAATTTCCGTAAATTGCCACCAGAGCACCGATAGCAAGTGGGCGCAGCACATTGGCAAAGCTTAGGTAACCACTTGGTCGTCTTTTAATGCTGATCAATCGTGCTGCTTTATCTTCCTAACAGTTTCATGGCACTGCTGCTTGAAGTAGTCCACAACTGTGTCCAGCAATCTGCAACGGGTTTCCAAGCCAAAACTTCTTTAATGGTTTGAATAAACGTAAATCTGAGGATAAATCTGGACTATATGGACGATGTGGAAAGACTTCCCAATTCCGCTGTGCGCAGTTTGTGTAATAACAGCAACCTGTACTGTTAATATCGGACCACTGCCATTCAGCACCCCCTTGCGGCGTATGAGCACCTTTCATGGCATTTTCAACATGGCTCCGCTCTACGGGCCATGAACCACATTTTACCTGATTTATTATTGGAATGCTATAATTCTGTGGCTAGAATTCTATGACTATGAAGAAGAATTTTGTCCATCATATGCCTAGGCAAGCAGCCAAGCCATTTGTAGTAACTCCAAGATAGTCGTATTGTTGAGCAACATTGGTCACATGGTCTTCCAAAGTCCAGTTCTGTTCACCCAACATGTTTCAGTTAGGCACAATTGTTTAGATTGCAGACATTATTCTCTCCTTGACTTCCGCAAGGGGCGGTTATAATTGGTAAACTATGGTTTAATACCAGTTCTCATCTTGCCGAGTTGGAACTTTTGAACCAGGCATCTGTCGGCCATGGTCAAAGGATTGTTTATATTCGCACCCAGCAAAAATAACAATGTCCCCTTACTGTTAACGAATGGGCAGACATGAAAATACCTATAAAAAGAACTTTGGTAGGCTATACTGAAAGATCAAGATAGGCCTATATTATTAATTTCAGCCATGGTGGGAGATGAAATAGCCTTCAATTATTGCGAGTTAGTGATCATTAAAAACCTCAATGACTGCATGAATTAAACCCACATAAAAGTAATGCCGACTTGAACTCGGAACAGATGCCAAAATTGCAACAAATCATCTCAGGCATTTACAGAGCTGAATGTGGTGCTGTAAATTGACGTGCCAATTTCTCGTTTTTTTGAGGGCATGTGTTCAATTTCAAGTTAGGTACGATTATAAGCAATGCTTAACATAAATTAACCACGTTTTTGTCTGATAGTTGAAAGTACTTGAACCAGACTTACATGTACATCATGCTTACCCTCTCCCATTCAGAAGGGGGTGATATGGTGAAATCCCCTCTTTTTTAAAGATATAGCCTATGAGAGAAAACTATAAACTATCTTTCTGAATATTTGTAATGCCCCAGGGAATAATATGTTCAACTTTCCTGGCTTTTACAGTTTTTAAAGCAATTTTCCTAATAAAAATATGGCAATAGGCATGTACATTAATTATCTAACATGAATGACTTGGTGGAACACAATTTCCCTAAACATTTCAGGGAAATCTAATTACCCTGACTATGTATACCAGGTCTATCCAAATTCCATGACAATGTCATGTTTTCCAGTTCCGTGCAAACCATGGTTAATAATTAATTATTTGAAAGCAAATGTAAAATACGTTGTATTTCCTTGATTAGATAAGCCTGAATATTCCAGGCTAATCTAATCACCTTGACTCTACCTGGCTAATCTAATTCTACTGACTATGCCAGGTCTCTACAAATTTCCTAACTATTCCATGTTTTGTAGATCTGTGTAAACCCTGGTTAATAATTACTTACATGTATTTGAAAGCAAAAAAATCTCTTTTCCCTGCGACTAGTCCAACTCGATCAAATTTCCCTGGAAATTCCAGGTATTTAAGGTCTGTGAGATCCTTAAAATTATGGTAATGTTTATGTTATGGTTTTGTAAAAACACTGGTTATGTGAAAGCAAATGCAATATGCAGAAAATGTTAGAAATGAGCACTTAGGGAATTCCTCTAAATGCATTGCAATCCAAGGGATAGTCTAGCATAATTTTAATTAATTTATGTTGGCAATATATAGTTTGTGACTAATGTATGGATCGTTTAATACGATAACAAATTTAGAAGCGGCTGTAATTTAATAACATAGGCCTAAATTAAGTTTCAATTTACACGTACTTAACTTTTAATTAGGAATAAATTGAACATCATGCAGATTTGAAAAACTGCTTAACCGCCAAATGTTGGAACCTACATGCTACATTTAAGTGAGCAAAATTTAGAGTGTTGACTAACTAGTGTTTGAATTTAGGAAAACTAGGTCGCATTAATTAACATCGGCACATTTTAATACCCCCAATAGGCCTACAACCACATGTTTGATATTGCAATAATTTCAACCGGTGTAGGAAAAACAGAAACTTCCGCCACTTTTCTGGCTTCTACGAATTGTTGTCCTGTTTTTAATCGGGCATACTACGGATGTTGTAATGTATATATATAGAGAAAAAAATATTGAGGGGGTGGAAGTCATTACCAACCACGCAAACATTAAAACAATTTATATAAAAAAGCCATTATTGTTTTTGCGTATCCTACTGACCCAAATAGCTAATTTTAAAATTATCCCCCTACTGTTTACACTTAATTAATTAATTAATTGCATCTCATCTTCAGAGTTGATAGATGTGCATAAGCAACATCTGGAAAACGAAATTAAGGTTGAATTCAAAACTTACTCAAATATGCAAAGAGCTTCTTGAATTTCCAGTAAATTGACTATGGAAAATATTACATGTAGATTACCATCTTTATTATAATTTAATATATATATATATAGAATAAGTACACAAATTTAATGCATTAGAAAGCATATGGCACGGTGCATTGAAAAAAATGAAATTATTATTATAAAATACAATGCACAAACAAACATCCCCAAACCAAACATTTTGTTTGGGGCGGGCAAAGCGAATGGCAACCAATGGCGTTTCTAGTGCCCCAGTCCACATTGCATCAATGCTTTTTGGTGCCTATTCTACAAAATGTTTAGTTTGGGTATGTTTGTTTGTGGCAAGCCTTAAACAATATACTACATGCATAATATTAGGTATGCCTTTAACCTATAAATGTGTATGCAGTAGGCTCTGGATATAACGAACAGAGTGGATGGTTCCCACCGAAATGCCTATATCGCTAATGTATTAGCCTCTCAGTATAACAAACTTTATCTATAGTGAATCATATTTTGTTATTTATAGTCTCTCCAATTACACAATCCTCGATAGTATAGTGGTAAGAATCCTCGCCTGTCAAGCGGGAGACCAGGTTTGATTCCCCGTCAGGGAGCCATTTGTAATGGGTTAAATCAAGTTCTGCCAAACTGCGTACACTGGATTCGGAGTAAATACTTCTCTAGATTTGTCGCTTTAAATTGGTCCCAGTTGAATCTGGTTGCTGAGCACACACAAAAATGTGAATAAACAGACCTCTTTGTATATTAAACGAACGTTCCAGAGCCGACTGTAATTGAATTTATATTGTTTCGTAAATTAACAATGCAAAATTTCTCTCAAAAAATAGGTATGAGCAGCATAACGACCGCATTTAACCTTAGACTAGAACTCTATACGATGGTTCAATAAAACTGGCAGGAATGTTACTTTTGAGAGCATGAGCAAATATATAAAATTCTCATCACAAGTAGAGCCTCCCTTCACATATTGATTGATGAATATGACCAAGATATTTTTCCAACAAATATTTGGTTTGGAAGGTAAAAAGAAACCCCCTCTCCATTTACATCTAAAGGAGAATTTACCCCAAAAAATTTAATTTTACACTTTTGGAAACATTTAAAACTGTCTAATCTATAAATGCAGGAAATTAATGGCAATACTTGTCTAAATTGGTTATGATAATAATCTCATTATGCAGTTTTATATGAGTTTTGGAGCAACTGATAATATTAGACAAGTGAGTAAACGAGAATTTCATTTTACTTAGGGGACCTCCTCCTGGGCAACAACAAACCAGATTCTGTTCTAGACATGCAATGTCACGTACCAAACGATGCTATACCAACATTACTTGCCAACAAAGACAAGGTAACAATACTAGTTTAGTTTCAAAATATCATGTAGGGTTAAACGGTACCAGTTTTCGACCCAATGCAACCATTGTCGGGCCTACTCACGCCCACTAATGATAATATATATATTAGTGAACACCCGGGATTGAACGGGTTATCCGGTCAGTCTGTCTCAGACACCATAGAGATATTTAATCATATGATCGAATTATTACTCCTACTTAAGTTTGCTACCATTACAGAATTGATAACCCAATAACACCTACAAGATATTTCATCCGATAAGAAGCTCTAAGTGGTCCATCTGAAAGTGCAAGAAAGATCATGGAGCTTCGGTGATGCTGGACTTTGGGCAAGGTAGCATTTCAGCCATACTCCCGGTACGAAATTATAAGTGGAATATGGAAGGTAAGGAATTGTACAATGCCCGAATAGAAGATATCAACCATGTTATTAAAGACTGCCCATCACTTGCTCCTTAAGTTTCAGTGCAACAGTTTGCACGAAACTTGATGTAAGACCCAAGTACTACTTGGTGCTAGGGCCAAGAAGTTGGGCACCATTTACTATCGAGATATTAGGCACATGTAGCCACATCGTTTACGATTCCGTTTCGGCCGATTGAACGACGCATGCGCAGGTATGTCGTCACATTGTTAACGGTATGCCTCTAGTGTCAGTTTTAGCGCATGTTTAGAATTACGATTTAGATGATATTGTTTGTATTCCTTTGTAACCTAGGACTCCATATTGAGCCAGTGAACACTTATGTGCCTTACTGCATTAAGCAAAAGCACCTTATGCTTAGCCCCACCACACTAGCTTATTTTTAAATTTGCGGCCATTTTTCGGCAGAATCGTCTGCAACGCGTTTGCCAGGCGAGTCCCTAGCATGTAAGTGAAGCGCGTCTGCTTTATGTAAACGTTTACGACTCGCCGGATTATGTATCATTCTGCGTATGCGCAGTAAAAAAAAAAGACAATTGTCGATTTCATCGCTTTGTTCGGACTTGTGATTAGTGTTGTTTGAGAGTTCCAGGAGTTGTAATCTTCCACTCGGCATTTTAACACTGTCAGAGACAAAACACTAGTCACGGGGTGCATGGAAAGTATTCAGAAAATATACATTATATGTCTGCAGACCGGTAGGCAAAATTACATTGGGTTTATTTAGGCCCTTCATTCCAAGGGAGTGATCAATCTAATCTCATCTATTTTATAGTATGATACCAAACGACTGCATTATACGAACCAAGTTGAACAACACAGATTATTCACTTGTGGATATCATCATTGAAATCCAAATTGATTTGTACATGTGATATGTATTTTAAGTTAAGCTCAAGCCACACTAGGAGATATCGTTACCCAACCATGGTCCATTACAATTGAAAACTAATCCATCCAATTAAGTAGTTAAAGCTAAATGATCAAGGCACGATTTTGCAGAAACCACGTTTCTAAGGAGGGAAAAAAATTAACCACATGATGAAAGTGCATTCAATGCAAAATAGGTCGAGCTTAATTGAATTTTTAACAGTTTCCATAGGAAAAAAAAAAACAAGGTAGGTTACTACCAAAAATTGACTCAGACAATGTTGGGCATTTCAATGGACCACTCCTGCAAGGATTATACCGTTAATAGCGTAGGGCTTAGAAGGTCTTGGGCTAGTCTGAGAAAATTCAGAAAAAAAAGGCCTGGTTGTCAGCTCAAGAGATTTCATTGAAAATCTGATGAATGGTGGCCATTTTGGAAGAAACACAACAGAATTGCAGCTGGGCAATTTTTTTTGTAAAGCGGCAAACTGAAGTTGCTTTGTGATTTACAAAAAGAGGGTGACCACAAATATAGAGACACTTGAAAATGTGAAGAGATTGGCAAGATCCCACAATCTATAACATGGTGGGAATACGATAGCGCACATTACACGTGCTGTTCTGTACTCTGTCGAACAGTAACCCCTCCAAAAGAGCTAGGACACATCAACTTGTTTACAAAGTGAAGGCACTCATCCATAACCCCCAGTTTAATGTTGACAATTTAGTCTTATAGCTTGTTTGCTAATTAAATTTATAGACATCCAAGGGCAGCCATGCCCTATTACATTCTTCCACCATTGGCAATGTGATCTGGAGTTTTGCAAGACATCAAATTAGTATATGATTTTTAAAGCTTTTTGTATAGTTTTATTTATTGCATCTGCCATCATTTCATCTTAATTTATTATTATATAATCCCATGGTATGGGTTCATCACAGAACCTTCAAGCACTTAGATCCCTGTGTTCAGTCCATGTTCAATGGACTTAAATTGTCTTATTAGCACATCTTCCTCTAAACCTTGGTCTTAATTCAAAATTTCAAATTAAGTTCTCATTAAACATTTAAAAACTTTAATATTACATGTATAATGATTTTGCCCATGGACTGAATTGTCAACCCTTTCAATTTCATTGTTCATACAGCAGCCAAATCACATCTGCATCGGGTTCAAGATTGGAAGTTGCATGTGCACCTGGAAACCAAATTTTACAAAAATATAGGTAAAGTTTAAAAAAAAAACTTTCACAAACATGAATTTTCGCTACATAATTCGTTAGAAAAAAGTCACCGTGAGAAGTTGGGGAATTTCACCTGCGGTCAATGTCGGCATGGTCGATGACCACACAGTTGTCCCTCTCAGAAATGGCCAATTACCTGCCGGTGAACCAGTCAGACTACAATAGAACCTAATATTTCATCAGGTAGAAGTGTGGTGCCTGCAAATGTACAGCCATATCGCAAAGCCATCAATAACAATTAAAGTGGAGAATACCTACAAGGTAAATGAAGGGTTCTGTACCCTGATAGCTAGTTTTTTCTGACGTAGGACACGAGTTTCAGAACCCGTTCGTTATTTAGCGCTGTACTTCATGAAATTATTATTCCCCGCATATTTGGCATTGGAAATTTAATCAACGTTGAGAAATTCCTCTGTACAGACATCAACATGTACATCAGTGGCAGCAAATCAAGAATCAAGGAATGCTGCAGGGAATCACCTTTGGCCTTAGGCAGTATAATAATAGCTCAAACCACAAATGATCTCAAAATGTGGCAAGACAAACAACATCTCCTATAAAAGTTGGTAGAAAACTACAGGGAAATGTTCATGTCAGCTAAATTCCCACTGCATAATACATGATTGAAATGGCGCAACCTGGATAAACTTGCCATAGCACTTCCCTACGCCCACCAGATTATTTAAAGTTTAAAGATCGCATTCGAGTGTCAGTCTACCCACAAGAAACCTTCAACGGTTGATGATCAAGAATGCCATTAAAACTCGATACGAGCAACATTCAACTTTTAACTAGGCTGAGCAAACATGCAATCGGTTCCTGGTTCTTACAACCCTTTAGAAACAAGCAACTGTAAGCAGGGGTTCCATCTTTAATTTTCAACTTCCCTGGTATAGTTGCATAAATCGAAAGCAACGAACAAGTTGTAGGACCCATCAAAGCAGGTGCCCTCATAGCACCAGGGTAGAATGCCAGCACCCAATGGTGGAAAAAACCTCCTAGCCCTCAAGGGGGCGCCATATGGGCACTATGTACTACTATACGCCCTCTGGTGGCAAAAAACCTCCATCCCTTGAAGGGGGCGGCATATGGGCATTATGCACTACCGCGAAACCTGTGAGTAGCGCACCCCATTGAGACCAAACCATAAGCCACAGTATAATGGGTGAACAAGTAAGTATGCGCACCTCGTTTTGTTTCGTACCGCTACCGCGGTATATGGCGGCATATGAGCATTATGCACTACCGCGAAACCTGTGAGTAGCGCACCCCATTGAGACCAAACCATAAGCCACAGTATAATGGGTGAACAAGTAAGTATGCGCACCTCGTTTTGTTTCGTACCGCTACCGCGGTACAAACTCCTCCCGCTTCCGCAAGGTGGCGTTGTAAGTGCACCGCACCGGGGACCCAAACAAAACGATGTGCCACTCTACACTTTAGACGGTCGCACGCCGAGCACCTCTCGTATCCGTGAAGTGGCGTTGCAAGCGGGCCGGGGACACCCCATATACTGTGCCATAAGCTGCGCTACTTGGCGGGAGTGCTATTTGCAGGTTCAGCTGAAGTGATGACCATACACACTCGTGTCAATTGAGAGAGTTCGCTACTTCCGGGTAGTGTGCTATATAGAGGGATGCTATTTACAGGTATGCTCAATAGATTAACTTGGAGAAGGCTGGAATATGAGGGCTACGAAAGCCGGCCACGACCAAACGGTGTGCCATAGCTATCGGCTATATATTAAAATATTAAAATATTAAAATATTTATTTGTTGAGTTTCACTGGCTTATTCAAAATACACCAAAAACTGTAAATAGCGTCTTTCTATACAGAGATGACCCTGGAAGTAGCGATAACCCACAGTCGACTCAGAGTGTATGGTAAACCCTTTAGCTAAAGATGAAAATAGCACGAACCCTCCAAATATATCAAAACCTGTGAATAGCGCAAACCATTGGGACCAAACCAAATGTCTTATTTGGAGGGATAGTGCTATTTGCAGGTTCAGCTAAAGTAATGACTATTCTGTTTGTACACACCGTGCAGACTGAGTTATTGCTTCTTCCAGGATCTTCTCTATATGGAGGGATGCTATTTACAGATTTTGGTGTAGCACATTTGGTTTGTATCAATTTGCCCTGGATATCCCAAGTCAATCCAATTTCTCCAAAAACTAAGGACATTTCAGCAAGTTTTTGCATTTAGTAACCTGGCTTCTGAACACAATTGGCCTAAAAAACACTTCGCTAATGAAGAAACAAAAGAAGAAAAAAAAAAAAATACAATTTGAAAATTAGATAACCCATCCCACCGTTTTGGCCTAAATATTTCCGAGGGCAGTGGTTATCTATCTCAACGGGTTTCCACATTTATAAAAAAAAGTTCAATTCTGTATAAATAATTTCAATAAAAAATCATACATGTCATGGTAATGTCCTAGAGTTCCTGTTGCCTCATTGTTTCAAATTAAGATAATTAAAGAATTGTCTTCAATATACCAAGCGAAAAAAAAAATTCATCCAACTTTTTTAGCTTGTATGCTAATGATGTCAATTGAAAATAGTGGCTACAAAAAGTAGGTAAACCTTTAGCCGTTTGAACTAAATTCTAATTGTGCCTCTTCAGAATTAAGATGGCAAGACGCCCACTAATAACAAGTTCAACTAAGCTTTAAATGCTCCTTAACCTAAAAGTCAGTTGTGAAGCATATTTCTAGTACTGCATGGGACTAAAATGAATTTATCAGGCACAATTGAAATGTCCGTTTTAATTGACCTAACTCAATAACTTAATTTTTACAATTTATGTTTTTTTTTTAAATTTCTTGGTAAATATTGGGGAATGGAGAAGATTGCCATATCTTCCGGGTCAAAACACTTAAATTATAACCATAGAAAGTGGATAAAAAATATTAGAAACTACTGTCAACTACTAATTTAGCTCCAATCAACTTATTCAAAGACATAAGCCGAATAATGCAGGTAGGTAATACAGTGAAACCTGCGAATAGCGCACCCGCTTGAGACTGTACCATGGGGGTGCTGCTTGGTGGGATATGCTACATGAAGGTTCAGCTAAAGTGATGGCCCATAAAAACGGGTATATGTACATGTACAATTATACACATCATCTACGTGTACATTTATTGAACTGCAAACATGTAAATGTACAATTATACACATCAAGTACATGTACATGTATTCAACTGTACACATCATGCACGTGTACAGATTGTACATGTATACAATTGCAAACATGTACGTGTACATGCTGTGATAAAAATGCAAACATGTACGTGTACAATGCTGGGATAAAAATGAAAACATGTACGTGTACAATGCTGTGATAAAAATGCAAACATGTACGTGTACAATGCTGTACATGTATAAAAATGCAAGCATGTATGTGTACATGCTGTAAATATTGCCATAATTAAGATGCACAAGTTGCATTTTTAATGTTTTTTAACATAAAAAACCGAAAAAATTGCTTTGGCGTACGCGCTTTACAGGTAAAATCGTGATTCTGTCCTAGGCAACGAGTGCCCAAGCCGCGTTTCGCAGGTAATACGTTATATAAAGGTATGTTTGTTCTATAAAATCAATCTGTGCCGACTGTTAGGGTACGCTACTTCCAGGTAGTACTCTATATGGAGGGCCCTTATTCACAGGTTTCCCTGTACTGTTTATAACAATACATGTAATCAAACACAGCAAAAAATATGCTATAAATTATACTTTATACATATTTTAAAACCCGGTTTTCAGTTTGTTTGCTTATCACAGTCTGTAGATGCCTGGGAAGAGAATTCACCACCTTTTTCGTTGTTTCTTTTCAGATTTTATCATTTTCCTCCAGCAGAACAATCTTCAAACTGTTGTCCTCAGATGAAATTTTCCCTTTTTAATGTGAAGTCCAGGGACTATCCCTGCATCTGCAACATGCAGTTGCCAGACAGTGGCATCTCCAGAGCTCTATTGAACTTCAAAAAGAAGTAGGAAATTAAATCAGCATCACCGGCAGCATTACCAAGATAACAAAGGTCGTTGATGAGGGTGGAGCACTTGGCTACTTTCCAAGCTCCAGGTTCTAGTGCATGGACACAGGGGCCAAAGGCAACATGGTCCACCCATCATTGCCCTTGCCTCCCCCCTGCTGTTTTTTTTCAACTACCAAAACTCCCCCCAAGCAGTGCACCATGCTTCACCATGCATGGTTACTGAAGCAGCATCTCATTAAGTCGTCCCAGAGTGGAACATCCTGTCTTTGGATGTGCATGGCCACAGCCATTGTGGAAAAGCATCTTCAGGGGTGACAGAGGTTGCCGAAAAGTGCATGTTGCTGTAGCAGACAGGTATTTTTTTAAGTGTGAGGAAGTCGTGACATGGCTTGCATGTGAATCATGCTTGTGCAGAACAGGAATTTCTGGCTCTTTCGAGCTTAAATGGTAGTGGATACATTATATTAGTTCTCTGTGTTATTCTGGGGCTTATCTTAAAGAAGGTAATGTGTCCCAGAAATTGAAGGCTTGGGAAGAAACAGTCGGTTTTTACACAAAACAAATGCATGAGCATGAGCATGCACAGAAAGCGTCTCACCACCTACCAGCCTCGACAATGCTATGGGGCACTCTGTTCCTAGCCGATGAGGTCATCACCAACGCCTCCCTAAAAAATGAGCAGGCCTAATCTGGTTGCAGAAACGTTGAAGGCCAATTAGGAATTTATAATCGAATATAAAGATAAAAGCAGTCACCCACACACGCCACCAACTAAACTTCTGCACAACAGGCGGGTTTGCAAAAATGACATAAGCATTCCGAAGAGGGCGAAGAATATCACAATTTCCTGTTATTTAATCGTCGAGGCCACAACAATAGTCGTACATTTCCACATGACAGAACCCAATTATTTTCACAATATCAAACGTGCTGGCTTCTAGAGAAATAAAAATATTATTGATATGTTTAAACCCATTTTCTACAGTTATTTTCCCTTGGCCAAAGCTGAATCAACATCAAAAATTCAAGCACATTTCTTAATTTTTCAGACGAATATGGACACCCTGTTATAAGTTTTTTTTTTTTAATTGGCAAAAATCCAAAACTGAATTCAAAAAGCAGAATGGTTCCATTATTTACAATCTAACTTTGGATTATTGCCAATTTTTTTTAATACATAAAATAATGAATAGCAGGTCTCTGACTTAGAATACACGTACCTATAGAGATTTTAACCTTAAAACCATTCCTTACATTGTGCAATCACACGATAGGCCTACTTATCATGAGCCACGATATGAAATTTAGGGTAAGGGCATCAAAAATACAGATAAAATGGCACCATTATTGAATGATGCGCCAGAAAAAAACTGGAGCATGATGTTCCTGAAAGTTCTTGAAAGTACCTAAAAGTATATACTGTACCTACAAGTGCTTCACAAGATAGCAAGGTTCATAAAATGAACCCCACGACCAAAAAAATGCAGGAAGAAAAGTTGTTGAATTTCCCAGAATAGAAGTCCAAACATGCTTCTGGGAAAATGCCCTTGAAATCCCAATTTACCTTGATATCATCTGGTCAGTCCAGTAGCTGGACCAGTTTAGTCTAGTTTCCCCAGAAATGAAATTTTCCAACTTCCCTGGCTTTTTCATATTTGGAAAGCATTTTCCCTGACATTTAAAAAAAAAAGTGCCTGGGGTGGAAGGGTTCCACATGCAGAAATAACATTTCAAGTGTAGCTAGGGTTCCACTGGGGTTAGATGTTTGAAGCAAGCTGGTGTAGGGTGAATCGCCCAACAAATATGGTTGTTACAACCATAAACGACAACAGATACGGTTACTGCAGCAGCTGTTGAAATTCAATGGGGTAATGATACATGCAGTGGGATTTTGAAAATGAAAACGAGGGTGAGTCAATAATTATCTTTCACATCAATGAATAAATGATTCTGACTAGACTTGACTTGACAGTATCAAGAACGGAAGGAAAGCAAGTTGCATTCATGGCTAGCCATCTTTAACAACAACAAAAAAAACAAGAACTAGTTTATGGACTGTGCCAGATGATAATTAAGATGAATTATAGTAATTTTCAGTAGGAAATTTAAGAACAGGTCAAGAACTAACCGACATTTAGCTCTTCAAATGTAATGTTTGGCCTCCACTTGGGCACTGAAAATAAACATCTTTTCCCTGACCATTCCACATTTTTCCAATTCATTAGGCCTACTTTTCGTTCATTCCTTGCAAGTGAGGTTATAAGAGTGGTGACCTGTACAAACCAATGACATCGCTCACCAATTTACATGCACATAAGCAAACCGAGACTGCACTGTCATCGTCGTTGTCATGCCATTTTATAGTTTATTGTTTCGTATTTAGGTGAATACCACGAGTGGGTTTACATGGGTTTGAAACCCATAACTTCTGGAGAACTGAAGCAAACTTCCTATAACACTGTAGGTTATAGTAAATTATTAAGGCATGTTACAACGGTTAAATCCTGGGTGTTATTACCCTGGATGTAATTTTTCGACATTTTTCAACAACAAAAATTTAGTGTCAGTTCGACACTAATAAACTTTCAAGGATTTTAGAAATTTTCAAGCCTAAAAAAATATGTCATTTATCTATAGGTGTGCAAAGTTCACCTTAAGCACATCTTTCTTTGGTCATAAAGATTTTATTTTGTAGCCCCAAAGACGTCATTCCTTGGGGGCATTTTGTCATTGAAAATGTGGTCATAATAATGTCTTCAAGAGCCAAAACAATCGAAGTCATAATGACCATTTTTGTTACCTAGAGCCAGGTAAACCTAGGTATGCGTAGTTATCCTTGTGCGCAACTTTCTTGATTCATAAAGACGTTAATTGTACCATTAAGATGTCATTTTTTGAGCCCAAAGACGTCTTTGGTTTGGGACATTTCGACGTCATTTTTAGCAGTTACTAAGGTAAAAAATGATGCAATTTTTTGTTACAAATTACAATAATGTCATTCATTAGTAACACTTTGACGTCATTTCTCCTTTCTTTGGCCATGAAGATGTCATATATTTTCTTTGGTCAGGTCATGAAGATGTAATTGTTGGTTTCAAGATACGTCAGGGATATTTTGACGGTATTTTGTCTTATTTTTATTGGCTTTAATGTCATTTTTTGTTACAACGACGTCATTTATTAGGGGCATTTTGATGACGTTTTGGTCATAATCATGTCAATTTTTCCAGTCTTTCATCAATTGTCATTTAGCTGTCATAATGATCTCTATATAATCCAATGTCAAGCCAGGTCAAGTTAGGTGTGCGGAATTCTAGTGCGTAACTTTCCTAGAACCCATTAAAACAGGACTATACAGGTGTACAATTTGTATACATAGCAGTTCATGATAATACCTTGGACGATCTATTACGGGTAATATACCTTGCAAGCAACTGAAATTAAGAGTGTATTGCCCCGGTATAAGACTTACCTGAACCACAACAACTATAAGCCATGTTAATCCAGGCTAAAAAAACTTACCAAAAAAACTCGGCAACATATTTGCAGTGCATATTTGACATATTTGTGGCATACCACAAACACAATTATCAACCAACGCACCCATACAAGTTTAGTATACCTCAAACCACGGTTGTTGATAGCGGTGTATATTTTGTTCAGTATGAGCTAAAAGTACTTGGAAAAAGAAAACAGTATTCGCAATACACTCAATAAATATTTAATACAGGTAGACAAATCTGCGAATTCGCAACTTTAGAACACCTGTAACCCCCCATTGATTTCCACGAATGCGAAATTGTTTACCCGAACATGGATGCAAGTAAAAAAAAGTTTGGGCTTACCTGAGCCTGAATCAAATCCACCGGTTGTATTTCCGTTTCACCGTCTATCGAAGGCATTTTATATTTCAAGCCAGAATTCCAAAATAGTTCACAAACACACAATTTTTGGTAACCGAAACTCCATAGACCGATGCTGCTACCCCAATGTAGACGTACCAACACTTTTGCCGCACTTCGGTCAAGTTCGACAAAGAAGGACGCGAGAGGGGCGTTCGGAAAGTTTTGTGTTGCCGAATTCTAACTACATGTACATTACTATAAATCATGGAATGATGGAATTGTTGGATTACATTACATGGTAAAGGTACCGAAAAGTGATATTACGGGATGGCACCGATTTCGCAGAATTTGTAAGAATTCCTGGCATTCTGCATTTCATTGTAATTTAAAGCGGGTAATTTGAAAAAAGTTTGAATTTTTGGAAGAATAAAGGGAATAAAATCACTGGAATTGTAGAATTAAACTTTTCGTCAATTTCAAGCTGAGAAATTTCAGAAATATTTTTTATAGAGTATTTTTTTAAAGATGTAATGTATTATATTGTACGCGGAAGTAAATGTTATCTTGTTATCACATAGTGTGGCGCCATCTGTGAATCATTATATGAACTATTATATACGAATTTTTAAAGCGCTTTTGAAAATGGGCAAGTCCAGACGAGTTCGCCAGGTACAGTATATATGTAAACATTTATGTGCATGTTTTAAATTAATTTAATTTGTTAAAATGTAATTGTTTTTAATTTAACCTCGATTAAACTCCTCGTCCGTTCACGAGTATAATTGCTAATGAAGCCCCTACATGTGCACTGTACAGTATATCATGATTATATTGACTGGGTCATTGAACAATAAATTTAAAAGTTTAAACCAATAGAACAATAGAATTTTCCTAATGATCCTATATAGCAATAGGATATATAGCCAAATAGCAATAAAAAAAACAGAATTTGTCTATTAGTTTTTGGCCAGGGCACGATTTTTATCCCCTTGCATGAATTAAATTTGTCCAATTCTCAATTCATCTAATGAAAATTGTGAACTGGGTTAATTTTTTTTCTTTGTTACAAGATTGTGTGTGCAGCTGGCCCTTGGATTTATTTGCCCTTTGGTCCACTGTTGACCATAATTTATTTTTAGTTCACCTTCTAGGGCACAAACAAGTTTATAGGGACCTCGATAGGGACTTGTTGGCCTACACAGTGCTGCCATCTATGGACACAAATCAGAAACGTTACATTTTTTTCATCTGAAATTTCGTTATAATTCAGGATTTAGAGGGAAATTTTTTCAAACTTTACACTTAGGGATAAATTCTTTATAAATTGTCAACATTTTTTTTATTAAAAATCAACATTTACAAGATATAATTTTAAATCCGCCATTGAAGTCCCAAAGGCGTACGTTTCACGAAAACGCTAAAGTTTAGCAAATTAGCATGACTTCAAACATGGCGGACGACAAGCCGGACGCTATGGAGGTATGTATGCCGGTATTTGGAATTTGGTCCATTATTCAAATTTTCGGTACAAAGTTCGGAAATTCCATTTGGGCAAACTCGTCTTGGGGACATTGGGAAATCAAGGGTCACTTTCCGTGGACTTGGAAATCGTTTTTAGTGCTCATTTCGTTAGCTGCTTTTGAGTAACGTGTTTAGGCCTAAGGTTTCTCAGGCTTGCAATTGTCTAGGAAAAGTTGAAGAATTGGATTTTTCTTATTAGGTATGCTTGTAAATTATTTAAAATGTAGTTTATGCCAGTGTGCACGAATTTATTTTCGCGTTTCTATTCGTATTTCTGGGCATTTGGAATGCGATAGACGTCCACGTCATGGGTAAAAATGCGGGACTTTTCCCGGTCATCTAAATCAACCAATTCCAATTTCGATTTTTTAAATTTGTTTTGTTATTAAAAGTGCTGATCAAAATCACTATCCCCATATTATTTTATTTCAAAATTGCATGGTTTTGTTATTTATGCATTTCGAAAGTACAAGGTTCATAGGGTATAGGCACTCAAAGGGCACCACCCCAGTCATAATTTTACATGTACCAAGATATCTACCTGAAAATCGATCAATCAGCTATCTATCGTGTCTTTACAATTAGTTTAGAACCTTTAAAAATTTAAATTAAAAAAATTCTAGGCCTATTTTTATCATTCACCTTGACCATGTGCTTATCTGTAGGCTTAAATACTTCAGCATGCTTGATTGTACTAAATCTGATCCACTAAAGTTCCATATTTGCATGTAGTTTTAAAAGTTTTTTTTGTGCAAGCCATAAAAATAAAATTATTTAATAAACTATTGTTTAAAGGTAAAGTGTCCTTTGTTCTTTGTTGCGGTCCAATACTCAAAACTGTAGGCCTATTTAGGCCCTTGTTGCTATGGCCTTGGTGCAATCAGGTTTATGATTGGGGCCTTGTAGTTTTGAAACTAAATTTAGTTGCAAATTGTTTTCGTTTAGGATCAGTTGCAGTTGTCTGGGGACCCCCAAGCGACCAATCAAGACATGGATTCTTTATCGCCAGAATTGCATATCAAACATCCGTTACAGAACAAATGGACCCTATGGTTCTTTCGTAACGCCAAAAGCAAAACGTGGGAAGAGAATCTATGCGAGATAACGTCGTTCGACACTATAGAAGATTTCTGGGCGTAAGTATTAAAAATTGCAAAAATTGTATAGAGAAATGTTGAAAAGTTTGCGTTTTGGAGAACAGGTGTTACGTTGTTTGTTCGGCAGCGTTTAACGTATGCCGAAATAGCCACGAACTGTTTTGCCACATCAGCGTCGGCACTTGTTAAATTGACATAAATAACCCCAAATCCATTCTTTCTCATAGCTTCGAGATTTGATACCGATTTCCTGTATCATCTCTCCACAAGAGAAAGTAGATAAAAAAAGTGCATCCCAATCAGCTTGTGCTCAATTTTAGCATGAGAGGAGAGTGATGCGGCTGTCACAATCTGACATGTATTCTAATTTGATTCATTCAGTTGCTAAAATACACCAAAACTAAGTGTCAAGAAGAAATTGGGCAACTGACTTATGGTCCAGTTAACTGAATGTTTGTTATCAATTCCAGGTTATATAACCACATTGAAGTACCTAGCAAATTGGCACCAGGTTGCGACTATTCGTTATTTAAGGTGAGCTACATTTTAATAGTCCACATAAGAATTGGCGGAACTTGATAATATGGTGATTGATTGACTTACCGTTTTAATCGATAGTATGGCGTCAAGCCCATGTGGGAAGATGACAAGAATAGGCAAGGCGGACGATGGCTGCTGACTTTGTCTCGTCCTAGACCGGCTGATCTAGACAACATTTGGCTCGAAACGGTAACTCGGCTCTTTGCTAGTGTTCGGAGTCTTTGTGTTGCGACAAACTGGTATTAATCCAACGGTTGTTGTGGTTCCAGCTCTTGTGCTTGATTGGAGAAGCTTTCGACGAGCAGAGCGACGACATTTGCGGCGCCGTCGTCAATGTGCGACCCCGCGGACACAAGATTGCAGTGTGGACTGGCGATGCCAGAAACGAAGATCCAATTAAAAGAATAGGGTACGCGTGGAAATATTTCGAATGTGTTTTCATCGAAATGTCAGACTTCTAACTTAATTTCTTTGCAAATTTAAGACGTAAATTGAAGGAAAGGCTAACTGTGCCAGATAACATGGTTATAGGATATCAAGTAAGAATGGTTACCTTTATGTCGTCAGTTCCCGTGACGCTTCTTGGATTTTTTCGTTTAAACGTTCACTTTTGAATTTCCAGTCGCATGAAGACACAATGTCTAAATCCGGATCTACAACCAAAAATAGATATACTGTTTAACTAAGGCAATTACTCTAGGTAAGAAATTTTATACGAGCTTGTAGATTCTGAGCAAATATTAAATGGGTTCACCAATTTCCTTTTCCAGTTTCAGAATTTGGATGTCAACGGCAGCAGTGTGGGCTTGTCAAACTGGGACAATTCTAAATTTGCTGTGGTATCATTAATCGTGATAAAATGCTTGGACGATGCCTTAAGACTCCTTGTTATTAATGTTATTGTTTGTTTGCCAAAACCTCGCATCGAGAAGGTGAGAGGGAGCCGGCAATTACGAAAAGCATTTGTTGTATAGAGCCGATCGATCGCAACTTCGGTCATTTTTTTTCTTTCTTTTGATTTTGGTTTCAAAAAAAAAAAATTCGATGGACTGGCAGGCAGCTAAAAAAATTCCTCGACACCGTCTAAAGTGTACTTGATTTTAGCATCTCCGAGCTGCCTAGTGCACAACTTTTTATGTAGATAGCCTGTAAGGTTTAAACGCATTGTGTACCGAAACATGTTTTGTCCGTACTATACTTTGCTGTGGTTCATTTTGATTCAATGAATTTTATTTTAACATTAATTACATTTAACAGACGCTACTTGTCTGGATTTCCACTGTAATGCGTGCAGTTGTTGTTGTTGTGTGTATTATAAGATAACACTATTTAGTATTCCTTAATTTGATATTTATGTACTTTTTATTATTGTTTTCTTTCCTCCCCCATGAATGCAAAAGTTGCAGATTGTTGTCGCCGTCCCCCACCTTTCCAATGCTTATTAATCTAGTTAGTTTTTAGTTTAGGCTTTGATCATCCAAAGAGCAGGGGACTTTCAATTGATTTATGTACTTTTTAGCAAGTGCTTTTCTAAGTTTTAATTTAAGAGTTGCTCCTTTGACTGGCGTCTTATGTGTGAGAGTTGAGCTGTTCCATTGAAACATGATTTCATTTGGTTTTATTACTGAATGATGCTTTGTCAATAAAATTATAAACTTTGCTAATTTAGTATCTATTAGTTTTATATTTTTCGTCAAAATCTGTAGTGTTTTGCTTCTTTTGAGTTGGTGTCTCGTGGCTGGACTTGCCCTATATATCAAGGTTATCACGTTGAATGGCATTTTAGACACCTTTCCATGCCTCGACCATATTAAGAACTAAAATATGGTATTAGGAACAGCAATGTTTCGGGGTAGAGATGTGGGTTGGCTTAGTGGTTATGCTTAGCTCCTTGAACTCGGGAGACCCGGGTTCGAACCCCGGTCAGCTATCCTGGTTGTGGTTTTTCGTGGTTTCCCCACAACCTCCATTAATCGCCCATATAGGCACAGGCGAATGCTGGGATAGTTCCCCAAAAA
>JAQGCC010000920.1:0-28569 GCA_034698905.1 Xestoiulus laeticollis
AAGTTTGTGTTTGTGGGCAAATTTATTTGCGCATTCATGATACCGTATCATGAGGAGCTTGGTGGATACCCAGCTTATCTCATCGAGTGCAGGACTCCTTCCGTCAAACCCGCACATGCGTGCTTGCGGTTTACGACTCGGAATCGTAAAGGTAAGACCAATCAACCGTGCTGCTTTATCTCCCTATTATCCGTGATGCCGTTAAACGGAATCCAATATACGAGTTAGCAATGGAGGGTTCTCGTCTAATTTTTATGAAAATCCGATCTGCGTCCAAACGAGGATATTCCGTCGGCGGTGTTTACGTCTCTCTTATGCGCATCTCTTCCTTATTTCTTATCCTTTTTTCGCAGCCGGGAAAAAGACGAAGAGACAAGTTTGCCGAGGCCTCTCTCGGATATCGATTTTCTATTCTTACACACCATCTGACCTTTAAAATTGAACCACCTAGCGAAAGAAAGAAAAGAAAGACAGAATCGTCTGAACTAAGGCAAGAATGAAAAAAAAAACCTGCATTTGTAGAAAATCTAGGTTAAATCTTCGCTACGTTAACTCCACAAATTCGCTCTCCCACGAGGCTAAAAAAGATGGGCTTTATGTTCGCGTCGAAAACTAGCGGTTTTAACTCTTTCACGAATCTCTTAACATTTTCACCGAATCACCTTTTGCTTTTGAGAAAAAGAAAAATACATGCTTACCTAAAGCCGAAGATGTTGCTTGGAAGTTTCTAGAAGCTGGCGCGTGACAGTTCTACGATATAAATTCAGAAGATGTTGCGGGGATTCAGTACTTCAGTCCTGAAGTCTGGAACGAAGTCTTCGAATGAAACACGTTGGTTTCAATGGGCTCGTACAATGTGGAGCTTTGAGAAGAAGCGCCACGCTTCACTCTCATCGAATCCTGAAATGCAGTGTTTCGATTGGTCGACCGCCATTCTTTTTTGTCGTCACAAGGGTCTTTCATAAAGGTTCTTTCATGATAAAAGACACTTGTGGCGACAAAAAAATGTCGGTCGACCAATCGAAACACTGCATTTCACGACTCGAGGTGCCAATAATCAAACATGTTTCATTTTGGGCTGTTAGTCATTCTCCATCAATCGAAACGAGGCCCCGTAATGTACTGGGGCAAGTACATCTCCATGTTTGGTTTGAAGCATCACTTAGTAATACATGTAGTACAGTTTTCCCTAGTCTCCGATTTAAAACCTTTGACCCGGCATCCTGCCAAAAACTGGATGTTTACTTTTGGTCCCTCTATTTGCAAAGTGATAAGATAAGGAGGTTCTTGGCAAGATGCCAAGGTCAACTTAAGATCACTCTCCTGATAATGGGTATGGCTCCTCCTCTTCCATATGGCATTTGTTTGCCGACTGTAGGGTACTGAGTTGAATTGAATTAAACTACTTAATATAGGTGCCGTGATGCCCGATAATGTTTCGTGTAGCTGTCACACGCTCGTCGCATACGTAGCATGACGAAGAAAAAAAATTTGTAATGAGACACTGAACACGCTAAATTTATTAAGAATTCACAAACATTTTAATAAATCTTTTAATGTAACAAATATGAAAAACACGCATTTTATATAATTGATGCACATCTATAGAAATTCATAAAAAACGAGAAAACAGGATAGAGAAAAATAAAAACAAAAAATTTAATTAACTAAATCGTTTACGCAGATATCGTCCATTTATTGCACGTTGCTTTAGTAGAAAAATTAATTCGCAATTAAACGAATTATTATTATTATTATTTTCATTCATTTAATTCTCTGTATCGTCCATCCCTTAACAATAGTAATAATAATAATAATAATTAGAGCAGTAATAATAAGTTTACTAATATTTCATCTAAGATTAAAACATTCTTTTTACATAGTATTATCATGTTTTTTTTTCATATATAAAAAAGTAAAGCTTGATGATAGCGTTACAATTATTCATCTGATGTAGAAAAGATAGAGACTTTTATACCCAAAAGTAGTCAATAGAAAGAATATATAATATATACTCTGTGGTATTTATACACACGATTACAATTTTTTTTAGTTTTTTTTATAGTAATAACACATTTGGTTTGGTTTTATCAGGGTGTTGTATGTAGTTGAGTCAAATGAAAGCGAAGCCGATACAATTATGTAGGAACATATTACTATTGAATCTAAAAATAGTCATAGCTAGTATTGAGGTATTTGTCGCAGTGACCAACAGTTTTGGTGGTTCCACACTTGAGGGTTTGATTACCCCAAAATCTTTAAGTGATATATTGAAATGGTTCAACGAAAGGCAGCTACCAGCATTCCGCTAGTGTAGCGGAAATACCTCGTTCTCTAAATCAAAACTTGTTGAAAACCATATTGTACAACTACGAAGTTGTATGAGCAACTCGAGTTGGGGTAAGCCAAGTCTCAAGTCTTGTTGGTCGATCATCACCAACTACAACTCCACAACACTTCCCATCGGTCTGATCAGAAGGATAAAGCAGTTGTGGAACCCCAGTGCCCTCTGTCAGGAAGGTCCGCAACCATATACCATGTTCGGACTTCTGTATCACATCACTGCATCGCTGTCGTCTTGTCTCACGACCATGCAGAGCAGCTAGTGTGCCTAATAAAATGCTGCTTATTTGATGTTATCTTTTCAATTTTTGAAATTGAACAATAAAAATACTATAAAAATATAGAAATGCCCTATAAAATATATAACTCTCGACAGATTTAGCGTCATCTGCTTTTCGCAGATGACATTAACAAGCTTCACAGCTTTTTTGACAGTCTACTCTCTGCCTGGTGTGAACCACAATATGGATTCTCTGCTACTTTCTACATCCGACTCTGCCTAGTGTGAACCATGCTAAAGATTCTCTGCTACTTTGTCACTGTGGACTCTATGCCTAGTGTCAACCACGCTAAGGATTCTCAGCTGCTTAATACAATGGACGCTCTGCCTACTTTCTTGTGTGAACCACACTATGGATTCTGCCTGGTGTGAACCATGCTACGGATTTGCTGTCACTGTGTACAGCAGACTCTGCCTGGTGTGAACCATGCTATGGGTTCTCAACTGCTTTCTACAGCGGACTCTAACTGTTGTGAACCACACTAAGGATTGTCCGCTGCTTTCTACAGTGGACTCTCTACCTGGTGTGAACACCGCTAAGGATTCTCTACTGCTTTCTACAGTAAACTCTGCCTGGTGTGAACCTTGCTAAGGATTCTCCCCTGCTTTCTACAGTGGACTCTGCCTGGTGTTAACCTTGCTAAGGATTCTCCCCTGCTTTCTACAGTGGACTCTGCCTGGCGTATCGAACCACTCTACAGATTCTCCATCCTTACAGTGGACTCTCCCTAGTGTGAACCACGCTAGGGATTCTCCACTGCTTTCTACAGCGAATGTTTTCCCCTGCATGAACCACACTGCGGATTATTTGCTTCATTCTACAGTGGACTACCTGGTGTGAACCACGCTATGGATTCTTCACAGCTTTCTACAGTGGACTCTTCCTGGTGTGAACCACACTACGGATTCTCCACTACTTTGTCACAGCAGACTCTGCCTGTTGTGAACCACGCTGCAGATTCTCCACTACTTTGTCACAGCGGATTCTCCACTACTTTGTCACAGCGGACTCTACCTGGTGTAAACCATGCTACAGATTCTCTCTGCATAGTGTGAACCATGTTACGGATCCTCCATTGCCTACTCGATGGTGTCATGAGTTCTTTGTTTTGTCCATTTAGAGGAATCTGGTTTATTCCGATGCGGTTATCGGAATTCTACAAGTATGGTATCACCAAGACCGTTAATCAGTAAGACAAATTCCTCAATGCCGGTATCGATTATTTTTTTTAATATAATTTAGGTCCTATTTTCCTAAATAACAACGTTGACTCATTTTCATTTGACTCGCATACGTAACATAACCTGCTACTTAAAATTAAAAATCAACCCCCCCCACACTCACCCCACCCCCGGAACACATGGAACACCCGCATTTAATAGTGAATCACCTATGTATATTTTGAACAGGTATTAATTATAGAATAGTTATAATATATATATATAGATAGAGATAGAGATAGATTTTTGATGAGGAGGATGAACGCCCCCCCATCCCTCCAAAGTGAAAAAATGTTGACATGCACTTTTGGGACACCCTCTTTTATAAGAAACATCAATTTAATAATGGTTACAGTGATTGGAATAAAACGACTAGACTACATTTAATATGATGGGATGAAGTGCGACTGTTCTAGAGCATTTTTTCATTTTTCCATCGATTATTGGGAGCTTTTTCACGGTTTTTAAAATTAATAAAATGTTTTAAATGAACTTTTGTGGCATCCTGTACAATGGAATAATATACAGGGTACCTAGTGAATTTCTGTTATTATTTTTGGTATTTATTTTGGAAAATGCTTGAATTTTATATTATTTGATTCATTTTAGGTCTTATTTTCTAAAAATTATGTAAAAATACAAATTTAATAAATTAGAATTTACGAGGCATCCTGTACGATTTTATGCAGTACAGGGTGCCTAATAAATTTTTTATAAGACTTTTTTATAATTAAGCTATTTTTTTAGATATTTGGGTAATTAATATTTTTAGTAAATGGTTGGGTCTTTCTTATCCTCCCCTCCCCCACCCCATTTTAAAAATATACTCAAAATTGTAAATACTAGAAAATGAGAGGCTTTTCGGACATCCCTGTACTGCATTTAATCTTCAATGAATTGAAGTATATTGTATTGAATTACATGTATTTATAGATGCACATTTTTAAAATTACATGTACTTATAGATTACAAAAATTAAGACTGAAAAGGCTTAAGAATTTTTAAATAAAAATTATGGAGTTTTATACCTGTAAACGATATTATCATGCTCTTGAGGGTCAGGGAAAAGGTTTTGGATTTTTAAAAAAGCATTTTTTTACAAGTATAAAAATAAAAAGTCTACACAAGACCAATGGCCGATCTTAAAAAATTTTATTTTATTTTTTTACTTTTTCTATATTGGAAAAATTAAATAAAAATTAATTCGGTATGGAAGCGCCCTCTATGAATACTTATGTACACTGTTTGCTGTTTATTTGTTCACTTAATTAACAGAATTTCATGTGAGTCATTCATTTGTTTACTGATTTGCCATCTTTTGCCAAATTTTGTGCATTTTTTAGACTTAAAGAGCTGGGCCTAAAAACAATTTAGGCCTAAAATTAGAGTGAAAAGGCTTAAATTTAGACCTTGAAAATAGCAATAATATAGATTGAAAAGACCTAATTTAGATTTTGAAAAGGCTTAAATTAGACTATAACAAAGCTTAAATTTAGACGTTGAAAAGGCTTAAAGTTAAACTTTGAAAAGCCCTAACATTTTTACAGAAAAGGCATAAGAATTAGACATTAAAAAGGCTTAAATTTAGTCTTTAGAAAAGCTTAAGCAATTGTCTGAAAAAGCCTATCTAAAATTTTAATAGGCCTGAAATTTACTTCAAAATAAGCTTAAAATCAAACTTTAAAAAGGCTTAAAATGATTACCAAATAGGCCTAAGAATTAGACTTTAAAAAGGATTAAAATTATACATTTAAAAGGCTTAAAACTTAGGCTTTAAAAAGACCTAAGGATCAGACTAAAAAGGCTTAAATTTAAACCTTGTAAAGGCCTAAAATTAAGACTTAAAAAAGGCCTAAGAAAAAACTTCAAAAAAGGCTTCAATTAAGACTTTAAAGATTATTATAAACAATAGTCCAAAAAGGCCTATCAAAAATTAGACTAAATAATGACTTTAATTTAGACTTTGAAAAGGCATAAAAATTAGAATTTAAAAAAGGCTTAAAATCAGACATTGAAAAGGCTTAAAAATTCAGTATCGCGACAAAGTTTTAAGGTCAATTTTAATACGTATACAGAGGTAGAACTTTTTTTAAAAACTACACACCCACAACTAAATAAGCTAAAGATTTTAATGAGAAATTTAAATCTATATGTGAATTTTGCATCCGTTAAATTTAATCGTAGTTCAGCCAGGATTAAATCCATTTTCTGACCGATTAAGTTTAACGAAGACTCGCAACCCACAAACGCGTAATACAAAGATATCCTAATTATATTTTTTATTTTTACTTGCTATATCCAAATTAATAAATAATCATTAAAATCCTTCAAAAATCACTTTTTGTTTTTGGCATAATCTGTTGTTCTTATGTGTTTTACCAAACTACTGTCTCAAATGTGAACATTACCACGAAGATATGATTTTGTATTATTTGTTTTCATAATTAAAATGTGAGAAATCCAATTAGAAGCCATTATTGATAAAAATGTCATCTAATGATGGGAGGTAACCGGGGCAATTTATAATAAGGGCTTATAAAACATGCATAATCAAGGGAAGGTTTTAATTTCAACTTCCATCAATGTATTTACAATAGACTTTCTTATATATCATTTGAATAACCGATAGAAAACCCCAATTAATAACATTCATTAGGCCTAATCAACACTTTCTTTCAGAGAAGTATTAACACTTGATCCAGATTACAACACTTTTTTAACATTTAACAACTGCTAAGAAGAAACAAAAATGTTGGTCAAAACTGCAGACAATTTAGTTTGTTTTTAGATATTGTACTAGGCCTAACCACAGTGAGGAGTAATAACCTATCCTCCCTCTTGTATGTTGAAACATTCCACACATGCTATTTGTATGCCCACCTTCCCTTCACAATAAAATGGACCAGGCCATATGAGTCATCACCAGCTTGCTATAAAAGGAGCCCACTCTCTGCAAACATTGCCATTTGCAGGTTGGCACTACTGGAGGACAGTACATCTTTAAGAAATAAAGACTTGTAATCTTGAGACTCTTGTGTTTCTTTATTTATCCTTCCTTAAGTAGGGCACCTTACCTAAGATGCTGATATCTTAGTAGGTGCAATTTTAAAGCTGGCTTCACACTCACTATGAGACTGCTCGAGAATATGCCAACATTAGTGACTCGTCCTGCTTGTGCTTTTCTCGTGTCATCTCGCTGGTGCTTGTCTCGTCTCGCTGGTGCTCGTCTTGCCTTATATCCCCTCTGAGGTGAGACTGGACGAGCCGAGATTAGAACCTGCATTGGTTATTCCGACATTTGTTATTTGTTCTTGTGCATTTGTTATTGTTTATAACAGAGTTAAACCAGGTTTAACGAAGTTTTGACCACCATCTTTGTATTCCTCTTAGACCGCGGATTTAACGCTCACTTCCAACATGGCGGACAATCACGTGATCGATGACTTTTTAACTTTGATAAAGTATAGGCAAAGGGGCGAAATAAGGGCTCGTGAGGTGATGGGTTGGGGTCACATGTAGAGGTCACTTGACTAGCATCATTTTTGCGAACGCAGGTGGCGCTCTGTCGCACTCTATTAGCACAGATATAGAGATGTGAAATGGACATGCATATTTGATTTCTTTAATGAAAAAAACTTTGCGGGTGGTAATTTTTTTTGTTTTTGGGTTTTTGTATTTTTTTTTCATATCACGTTATACAAAATACAAAATACGGGCATCAGTTATTATTATCGATTACATATATCCATAGGATTACATGATTATACAAAGATACCAGTTTCGGTAATTGGGGAAAAAAGGATTTAAATGGGAGTAACTATCTCATGAAATACTGAGTCTTTGCATGACTTTGATTTGCTATTAGGCGTGTCTCTTGTGTTCGGAGTGATCGTAAAGTCAACACTTTGTATTCTGCTTGTCCGTAACAGATTAACTTTCTTCGGGTAATCAGCGAACCTCTTAATGCGCTGTTCAGTTGTGTTTGACGTGTTTGGTTGTGGTTCAAGCGCTAGCATTTAACGAAAGCGCACAACTTAAATCAAAATTTTTAGTTGCGTTGAATCAAACGTTCAGTATACTAGCATTTGCGTTTGTCGTGTTTGGTTGTGGGTCATGCGCTGGCGGTTAGCGTTGAGCTAATGCACACAACAGTAATGCTAAGACCAGGTGCACACATGCGGTACTGACTCACGATTTTCGGCGAGATGCTATTTCGAATGATGTGCTGCATACACGTGCTATAATGCATCAGCACATCGGAATAATTGCATCTCGTAGAATCGCAAGATGGCATCGCACATGCACCGCTCGTGTGCACTGTTCCTATTTCGGTGAATTAGTTTCAAGCATGATATCCTCAATAAGGATAGTCTCACCCATCTTGTTTTATAGCAAATCAATCTTATGTTATACTTAAAAGTAATAAAAATATTATAACGATATTACTGCACCTTTTTTCAAATCGCTAGGTCCATGCACATTTGTGAATTCTGCGAATAGAAGCATATCATGGTCATGTCATTTTTTTAAATATACAAATGTCCGAAGACGTATTGTGTTTTTAAACCATTTTTTAATGATAACAAAAAGTATACAAAATTTGAAAAAACAACGGAAAAAGGAAAAAATAATAATAAAAGGGCTTAAATTGAAACATGCGTTAATTTTTAAAAAAAATATGCAAATTACAATCATTTCTTATATATTAATTAAAAACTATTATACTATAATATATCGGTTTCACGACAAACTTTTTACATCACTTAGCTGCTACATTGAATTTTTAAGGACGACCTAGTCACTTAATCCATATAATAGGGTATCATTTTTTGTATATTTTTTATAATATTTTGCACGTAACGTAAACCGTTATATATTATATATGGTAAAAATCAAAAATAAACGTTTGAGATCTTCATTCGTTTTGTCTCGTTTCATCTCACTTTATAGTTTTAGGTTCGGGTTTTCTCTACCCAAAATTCTCCAGTTTTGCTTTCCCAGAATCCTCGGCTAATCGGCAAGATATTAAATTTACTGAACACTCGATACTGGCCATTCCGACATTTTTAGTGACATGGATTAAAAATCCAGTAACCATACTGGGAAAACAAATACTGTTGTTACCCGGGTGGAAAAACTAAGACTATGAGACCTGAACTCACTTATGGCTATTTTGTTAACAGTTTATTTGTGATTAATTTACAATCGGATTAACTTTACGATAACTTTACCGAATAGTGTGAAAGTACGTAATACTTATTCCTGACATAACGTATTTATTAGAATTTCATATATTGACATAAAGGTATGAAATATGTCAGGTTTTGCAATAAGCCTTTTTAATTCGAAATAACTTTTCATATGCGACAGTCAGAATAACTTTATGATAACTTTTCTAAATAGTCGGAAACAACGTAATGAAGAACTTCATAATTTGACATCTACGCATGAAATACGGCAGATTTTGCAATAAGCCTTTTTAAGGCCTATATCATTTTTCCACCCGGAAAGTGAGATTAAGACCGGTTAGTTAATCATAATTGATATTTGATTTAAATTGCGGTGCATCGATTGGCTAATTAAGTTTTTTTTTATTTCTTTGGGTGCTTCACATAGTAATGTAAAAATATAATACCTCATAGGCATTTTGAACTTCTTTGTTATATAAGCCTAGTAACAACCTCTGACTTGATAGCGATTACTATTTTTAAACCCCGTTTTATAAAATCTTCAGATCAATAACAATTTTCAGTGAAAATATACATTAAAAAGCAATTAATAATTAGTTTTTAAATGAATCGTGTCGTTAGTCGCGGGAGTTGCGTGGCTGAATATTTTTAAAATTTCGGTTAAAAATTTCATCCACATTTTTCCGTCGTCACTAGATGTCGCCCGCGACACTAATTATACAAGACTATAAAATATCTCTATACAAAAATGGGTGTACTAAAATAAAAATTGGAAATCATAACAATGGCTAAATTAGGATGCATCTGGGCGGAAAACCGATATATGGTCACCTTTGTTAGGTCCTTTTAATGGTTTATAGACCAAATTAGGACCATATATAATTTCTCCACCTAGATAGGGATATATTTATGGTTTTTGGCTTTAAAAATAGTGTTTTTAACTATTTGGCATTATGGGAACACAACAGTTACCATATTAAACATAGGATAAAGTGTATTGAAAATAAAAAATAAACCAAAACTATGCAAAATTAATTCCCCAATTCCTAAACTGTAATTATATTAGCGCGTGCAAAACACTATACTAAGTTTTTAAAATAATCAAAAAACATGTCCGAACTCATCGGGTGCACATCGGGTTTTAAATCCGTGTAAATTTTTGCGTTTTACGATATAGCGCCATTATTACAAGTCTTATTCCGCAGCCATAAAACAGGCCAACTATATATATATTTATATAATAATAATAGCATTTCAAATCGAAGATAAAACGTAAAAAAATAACTTTTTTTTCTGACAACGCTGAGTTGCCTTATATCGATAACAGTTGGCGCTAATGTACATTTTTTTAGTCGCTTCTAACTCGCACTAATTCAAAACACTTTTCTAATGCAAATTATTTACGTTCACCACCATCGCTTTTAATGGCGCTGCTTTATGATCAACCAATCACAGAATCCTAAAACATCCAAAAGTGGCGCCGTAGGTCGTTACGATTCCCATCGCTGATGTAATTGAATTAAGTGGCGCTGCGGAATGATCAACCAATCGCAGCTTCCTAAAACATCCATGAGTGGCGCAGTAGGTCGTTACGATTCAAGATTGGTTGATCATTCAGCAACGCCACCTACTTCTATTACATCTTAAAATAGTTTCTTTGTAACAAACTTTTCTAATGTTGCAACAACTAGATCGCTGCGATCAATTATTAATTAGACGATTAGTTAAAATGGTTGATGAATATTCGCTTAAATTTCGTATTTCAAATAGGCCGTATCCTTTACCGTTCTCGATGCAATGATAAACTTCCCAGACCTGAGCTACATATTATCAATAAGTTGGTGAATTGAATCTTCGAATAGATTCATGTCTTTCGAAAAAATAAAAATTAGCGGAAATCTTATCGAATATAAATACATTGGTTAAAATTTTGCTCGAAAGTGGGTTTCGGAAGCTGCACATTTCATTATTCTTTCCCAGTTTGTTTCTATTAAAAAAATGGGTAATGGTTTTATGGTTAACAGTGCTTAGCATATTTCAGAGCATATATTCTCTAGCCTGATCACTCTAAAAACAATATAGGCCAACTATTAATTTGATTATTGTTAATAACGTAGTTTCGTCTGCTCTTATTTGAGTTTGCCCCCACAGGATTTCGTATTCGGGGTTGTGGCACGGTTATTATTTTGATGTATTTACAGTTTCTGGCTGTTATTACTGGCTTTTCAGGAATTTTTCTTGCGGTGGAATCTTAGGGACTCAAAGATGGTTTTGTAGCATCCGTTAAGGTGAAGACCCACTAGCAAATGCTACATAAGATGAAAAGCCATAGGGATGCTTTTTCTTCTATTGTTATTGATGTTGGTAATGGTAATACTAACATAAATTTATGTATAAAAATAAAAGGACAGGTGTTAAGGTGAAAAAAAATTAGACCCAGTCGGAGGATCCAGGAGGTCACAACACGGAGTATTACCGTTAGCGCGAGTTAAAACGCTGACTTTTGGGATGTGTCTTGCGGGAAAGTCCGTTTGAACACTATAGGATGGTCAGCAGCACAATTTTGAGTCCATCGAAGTCACCGATTAGGTTTTTGTTGGTTATGGCAGAACTTAGAAGAGGTCTCTCAATGATGTTGAAAGATTCAAATGGTGTAAATGTTCCTGTATGTAAACTTGATTTGGAGTACCCGATAACGGCTTAGCTATCAAGAAGGTTGCGTAAAATCCTTAGTCGAATTAGTGAAATTTTGCTACGGTGATTTTGTACGGTCATCTTTGAGACATTTCATCTTCAGACATCTCACCAACAATTTTGACAACATTCAGTGGTCGGTACGTTCTCTGGCATGACCACGAAGTAGTTTATTCTTCTCGTAGAATCAAGGCAAATGGATGCGGCTTTTTTACGATACCAACTCTCCGGTCAAGACTTTGGGCGACGAGGAAATTTCTGGATATATGCGGTAACTTTTTTTAAGTGAAAAAACAACTATAGAAAAACCCAGAAAAATAGACGACAAGTTGGCGCAACTCGCTGCTGCTTCTTGTTTCACTTTAGCATCAACATCGTCTTAGTTGGCTACTAGAAGATGCTGATGGTGGGACTGGTTTGGATATGGCATTGTGTTGAGGTTAAAGTTGATGCCATCCAGCAGCGACTTGGAGTTGTCGTTGATGCCCATGGTGGCAGTGTTGCTGAGGAAGGGCCCTGTGTTGGCGCTGCTGCTGTTGCCGCTGTCATTGGCAGAGGGGAACTTGCCTTGCTGGCCGATGTTGCCGAAAAGGTCTCCCAGATAGCCGTTGTCGAAGAGGCCTCTCAAATGGTGCTGGTGATGCTGTTGCTGATTGCCACCACCGAAGAGGAAGTGCTGCTGCTGTTCAGCTTGAGGATTAGGCGACAAGGACCGTGGCCTCTGCGGTGGCTGCGGACTTCCACCCGGTGAAACCACTCCACCAACCTGCGAAGATGTGAAGACCGAGGATGGTGGCTGTCCCTGCTGCTGCTGCATTATGGCCCTCTGCTTGATGTAGTTGGAGAACTCAGTTGGCGACATGCGGTTGGACCGCTTGCTGTTGGTCTTCAGTTTGGTGCTGCCGAATTTGGTCTGCGCAAATGTAGCCGTGGTGAAAGTGAGTGGCACCACCAGCTTGTTTGGCAGGAATGCCGCACTTGTCGTAGTGTTGGCACTTCCAGCATTGCCGCTACCGATTGGGCTGGTGGACTTGAAGGAGGGCGACGGAGATCCGGCACCTCCGAACGGGCTTGCCGAAGAGGAGGAGGCAGCACCACTACTGCCCGGAGAGACTGCCAGATTGGACAGCGAGCTGGACACGGACTCAATGGGCTTGAAGCACTGAGCCTCAGGATTGAAGCTGCGTGTCACTTCCTTGTCCAGCATGAGAGTGTCATCGTTGGAAGCTGAGGAAGAGACTGAGGAGTTGGAGGATGTGGTGCAGCACAACTCATCAGCTGAAGCAGCGTAGAGGATCTTCACTACTCCCTTCTCGCCAATGCGGTAGCTAACTTCTCCTGGATCAACCCAGACACTGAGCTCTTCAGGAAGGTTCTCCCGGATGTCGCTGAGCTCGACTCCGCTCTCTTGAGCCGCAGTCTCGATGACCGGATCCAGAGGAGATCCGATCCGTAGGCAGCGGTACGCGGAACCCTTGAACGGCTTCTCTGGGTACCAGTGGCCGTCGAACTTGAGCCGAAGGGCTCTGTCCAGCTCCTCGCCGAAGAGGTTGACCCTCCTTCGGGGGAGCTTGTTGTACAGGTAGGAGATGACAAAGTTAAGAGCCACTTGGATTTCTATGTGCATGGTTGCGGTACGTGTCTTCAGCGCGCTCTATAATAGATCCTTGATGCTGATGCTGTTGAAGAAAGACTCGCTTGTCGATGCTTTGGTAAGGTGGTCGAAGTTGAACGATAGCGATGGACTCTCGTTTCGCATAAATCTGTTACTTTAACCCTTTTTGTTGTGGTGTCCGTAAGCTCGAGAAGTTGCGGCTGATGCCGTTTGCTTTTTATTTTGGTCGCTTTTGTTTTTTTAGAAATTTCACTAACTTACTGACGTTGTCTCTTCAGAGCGGCTGGTGGACTCTGGTCGATTTGGGTTTTTGTCTTCGTTGGCACTGCAAAATAAGAAAAAAAGTGGTTATAGCAAATGTGGTAATCGAATCGGTGCATTCGGATATATATTAATATTTGGAAGTTTGGCTTAGAATTGTATATTACAAATATAATTTAATGAATTCAATGAAAAATAGTTTGGTTAGGCAAAACTCCCTCTCCTAGAATCCGGAGGTTAGGTAGGGGCACAACGAAAGACTTGTCTCACGTGTTCGCAGTACCGAAGCCTTGCCCGTAAAACGTAGTAATTATAAATTAAAAGTAATTAATGCTTGAATAACCCCCGTAATAACAAATTTACTATTCTTTCACCGAGCCCAGTACATTCTCTCCGAAACAACGCTCCCCAAGCGCGTTTCGCACGTTTCACGCGTGCGTCCCGTGCGTTGTGTCATGTGACACGACAGGAGTGCGTCATGGAAGAAGCAGGTTGCCATTGACGTCATTCATTGTGTGCTTTAGCCAATTTAAACAGACACGGGAACAATTAGCAATTGTCAATGAAATTGCTGTTGTTGAATGCACAACCGCCCCCTCCTCTTCCTCCTCCTCCTCATGACCCCCTCTGAAGCACTCTATAGTCACAAATCACAATTAGTGGATATTAAATGTATGCTGGTGCCCTCATAAATTTTCCCATTATACATGTAGTTTTTATCAACATTTTGCAACAACATGCTCACCGGGATGGACTCTCCGAAGATCTCATTTTCTCAATAGCCTTGTGATCGGATAAAGACTCAAATGATCATAATTTCACCCTTTTTAATTTTAATTTAATTTTGATTTACTAAAAATGAGAAAACAATATGCAGAATACTTTGATAGTCAATTACGATCTCTAAAATATTTCATTGCATTTTTTTTAGGCTTGAACACCAAATATGGTATAATATCGATCACTATTGATCTAACAGTTTTTCATTTTTCTTCCTGTCTCCAGGCCTGTGAAGGTGAAATGAAGGTCAAGGTCTTAAGAAAAGGAAATCGTCCCCTTATGACAGTAAAAAATATGTAAATAAGGAAGATGAGGTGCAATTAAAAAATCAGCAGTCATTAGGAAGTGCGTGCACTTTTTTTTAATAGTCTTATGGCATTCTTCACCTTATATAAATAATTAAATTTCACTAGGAGGTGATTAAAAAACAGATTAGCAATTCAGCATCACACTCCAGGAATTGCAGTGATGAATTGCAATTAGCATTTTTTTAAGTTGTATATCAGAAACTCATGAAAATTGCTATACAAATTCAATAATTGGAGACAAATTATTGGAAAATTAAAGAAATTTTTATAATAGATTGACGGTAACTAGCGGACGTAATAGTAAGTGCAACCGAAATTCGATAAAGCGGATACGGATATTTATCGCTTTATAAACTCGATAATTGTATCGTTATTTCAGAAACTCATGAAATTTCTCCAAAAATTCCAGAAATAGTGACAAATTATTGGAAAATTAAAGAAATTTTTATGGTATATTGACGGTATCTAGCGGACGTAACAGTAAGCGCAACCGAAATTCGATAAAGCGGATACGGATATTTATCGCTTTATAAACTCGATAATTGTATCATTATTTCAGAAACTCATGAAATTTCTCCAAAAATTCCAGAAATGGTGAAAAATATTAATGGAAAATTTAAGAAAATGACGATTACAAGAGAACTAGCGTACATAAAAGTAAGCGCAACCAAAATCCGATAAACGTGATAGCGGATATTCATCGCTTTATAAACTCATTAATTTGTGTAACAGAAATTAGTGACATTTTACGATACGTAGAACGAAATTATGTAAAAATTGCTAGCATCTGTTTGCGTAAAAGTTAACGGAGGTACCAAACCGTCAGCGCAATTTTTTAGTTCTAGCGACAAAGCGGAAAGTTTTCATAGTTTTATGAAACAAATTAAGTCATAAATATGAAATTCAGGAAATTTAAGAAACATTTTATAAGATATTGAACTGAGAGAACTACGGACTTAACGGTAAGCACAACTGAAGTCCGATAAAGCGGATATCGGATATTTATCGCTTTATAAAGCCAATAATTTGTATATCATAAATTCACAAAATTACGCTACGTAAAGCGAAATATGAAATTTCAAGAGAAATACAGCCAAAATGCCACCCTTTCGCATACGAATAACCCGTGCGCGTAAATGCAAAATATTTAAAAATGCCAAACGATGAGTTTCATAACAATCATTATCAGAAAAATTGCCTTTGAGTCTGGTGCTGTTTTATTTGCTTTTGCGTGGAGCAGTATTGAAAGTGTTGAATGTGAAAAGTTCACGGTCACGAATATCGATCCGAATATTACTAGGAGCTCAATGCTCAAAATCCCCAAAACACGAAGCAGCCAATAGACGGAAATGCCAAATGTACGACCAATCACGCGCAAGCGGAAAACCGGAAGAATGGGATAGCTGAGGGGGTGGAAGTGGGCGGGGTCGAAGGGCACATCCCAATGGCCATAACACTGCCAAAACTGATGTCTCAAGATCTATTCTGTCAAATCCAGATGTCAGAAAAACCATCATGTTATCTTGGTTACTCGTGTAACGGCCCCGCGTAAATTTCAGACATTCTTTGGGGGGAAATATGAGATTTTATTAACTCAACATTTAATAATTTTTCTAAAACAGATGATATGAAATGCATTCTATCGGTAGAAATATCAAGTTAGCGGACTACTTTTACGCACGGTATTCTACGCTATAAACCCTGCAAAAAATTTGTTGAAATTGAAGCAGTTAGGTTAGGTTAGGTCAGATCAAGTTAGGTCACCCAGACTAACAGCGTTGATCGCTGGATCTATCCATCGCCCAATAGAATGCATTACGCAAAGTCGCAAACCCATCATCAAATCAGTGCCCTCTATGATCAAATACGGTAATCGAACCATCTTTTACGACAAAGATATTTTTCAATATTTTAAAGTCTTAAGATTTAAAATAAATACACTTTACTACTTTAGCAATCATATCTTAAGATTTAAGACTAAGACGCTTAATTTTTTGGTAAGATCCTCACTAAGCGTTCGTCCTTGCTGATGCTCAAGCGCTATAGGTCTGTAAGACCACAATGTAGAAACATGCCAAAGTTAAAAAATCCACAAACAAAAAAAATACACCGCAAGTTTGTGAACAACCCCCTCCCCCACCAGCTTCGGGTTTATCAATCTTCTTCGAAGCTCTAATCCGAACAGTTGGATACGACGCTGTCGTCGTCTGTTAGGGCTTGAAGCAAGATGGCTGTCGGTGGTGTCGTATCGATCCACCAGCGTGTTTACGCCATACAGCATCCTCATTCCTCCCACCATCCAATATCGATTTTTAGTAAGGGATTGGAGGAGAGAGGGATAAACGTGGGGAGGAAGGAGATGAAAGGAAGGGGCGGAGCTGGCACAGGAAGAGATCGATGCCGAACGTCTCACGCGTAGGTGGGATACTGTGTCAAGGTCAAGTGTACGCAAGCGCAGATGAGACTCCGAAGAAGAGGAAACTGGGAGAGATCGATCCATCGATCCTCGGAGAGCGACGGTGGTGCCATCTTGCGTACGCAACATCGGTTCTTGGATTGTTGCGGCACGTATGAAGATTTCGCCAATTTAAGTTAACCTAACCGGTAGATGTAAATGATAGTAAGGCACTTCAGGACTCAGCCCGACTGGCTGCACAAAAAATATATTTAATATGTTGGCTTAGTGGTTATGCTCAGCTCCTTGATTTCGGGAGACCCAGGTTCAAACCCCGGTCGGCTATCCTGGTTGTGGTTTTTCGTGGTTTCCCACAACCTCCATTAATCGCCCATATAGGCACATCAAGGCGAATGCCGGGATAGTTCCCCAAAAATCGGCCACGACCGTATACTCTTAATTCCCGTTCAAAATTCTGGCACCTTGCCCCCTGCCACATGGCATACTATACATGCTGATTGCAGGGTAAGAAATTGAATTGAATTGAATTGAAGATTGTTAATTCGTCTGCTTGGCCCATACAAATTATCCCATACACCTTTTGCGATGCCGTTTTGTATTCCGCCATTTTGAAGTGATCAGTAGAGAACGACGATTTTATGTGGGGAAGAATACGGATCCCGGGGAAGACTCACCGGGGACTTCCCAGAGCGTTTAGGGAAGTGGTTTGTGATCGATAACTTCCCAGGGAGTGTTTCTGAATGCACCCATTTATACCCAGGTCACATTGTACCCTTTGTGAGAGTGGAGAGGACAAATTTTGTGCATTCACATTATATACGCGGTGATGCATTTGTTAGTAGCTTACACTGCAATTTAGTGAGCATTATCACAAAAAAAGCAAGAAACCACCCGTTAATAAATAACTAAAACAAAGAAAAAACTAAAATCAGTTAGCCGTCATGCTATGCCATGGACAACAAACTGCATTTTGGTTAGATAAGCAATTCCGAATGGTTAATATTTATCACGAGCATATCTCTTTTTACGAGAAAAAACAAATTTCCCCAAATTCAAAAATAGACAATAAAACATGTTGCGAAAAAGAAATGTTTAGGTAAGGAAATAAGCTAATCCTCTCACCTTACATTTGCAGGTGGTGCATTGGTCTTGGCGATTCTCCCACTGATCTCCGTTTCGGTACAGTTGTCCCATATATGTACATCCGACATCTTTGCCGCTGTCTGTAGCATTTATTCCATCTTGGTCATCCGTGGAACAGGGATCGTCTTCACAACGAGGGCAGCAGTCGCCGATCGTTGTTTTGGGATTGTCGCAATTAGGAGGCGGACATTCAAATGGCCAACAATCAATCGTTCCGTACTAAAATAAGGAAAACACAAATTATTTACTGAATCTAAGTTTACGGATACCTTGTTACCATTTTGAACTGGGTTTGGGGGTTTAGGGACCGCTCTTCTAAATTCAAGGTACGACAACTCGTTACGGGTCTTTAGATTGCGAGCAGGGTCCTTACTCCGGGTTACCGAGCCCACAGGAACAATCCAATGTTGAAGTAGTGTCCCATACTTTTTGGTTTGCCTCTTACTGCTGGCTGACCAGCAGTCAGCTTAGACTCAGCTAGTGGTCGATGGGCCAGGTTAGGTCTGGGTTTTCCCAGGTAGGAGAGTCTGAACTTTTTGTCCTGGTCTGTCATCTTGGTTTTGGCTCACAACAAAAATGAGCTAGGACTATGACTACATCACCATAATTTTCTAACCATGAGTTTTGTATGTTTTAAAATAAAGTAATATTTTCATTTTCTTTCTTGTTATGGTACTTTGCTTAATTTTGGGTCTGGGGACCAACCAACCCCAAAGAGTTATCATACCTGTAGTAGGGGCAAGGTTAAACTTACCAAACATTCACATAGTTGGCACTGATATATCCATCTCTGACCGTTTTCGAAGAAACTCTCACGTTCCTGGTGTTGACATCGAGTTTTTCGGTCACAGTGTGGACAACAATCCAAATTGACGTCTGGCTTGTTGCAATCACATGGATCTTTCTCGCATGATGCATATCCATTCTTGCAAAATAGAAAACAGCAAGTGGAAATTATTAAACACTAATTCTGTACTAGATCAAGATTTTTAAACTTTACTATGATAGATAAATTGCTTACGTTGCATGTGCACTTTGTACATGTGTTGTTGTATGGTGCCCATACCGATCCATTGTGAAATTCTACTCCATCATGAATGCAGTCTACATAAAAAAAATTATGCACAAAATTATACCATGCAATATTTTACCCTTGAAAACATGGGCGGGGCTAATACACGAGTAAATACGTTAATTATGCACTTACTGAGCGAACAACCAATGCCTGCTTGACACTGACAATGAAAGCCACCATCAGTATTGAAGCATTTTGCAGAGCCATGGCAAGTATGGCTGCCATCTTCGCATTCATCAATATCTAAATTAAATTTAAAAAAAAATTAAACTTATTTTTTGACGACAAATATTGTTTTCCATAATAATAGATATGATGAGGTCTAAAGCTTACCTTGGCAAAGCACTCCCATGTTGTTATCGTGCAAGAAACTGAAATAGCCCTCCTTGCATTCACAATAATACCAACCCGGAAGGTTGATGCACCTTGAATTGGGATGACATTGGTGAATTCCTAAACTACATTCATCAACATCTAGTAAAAGAGTACAGAAAATATTAAAATTATTCTGAAGAGCTCTGAAGACCTTATTCGCAAGATCTTTTCCAAGATCGCTGAAGAACTTATTCTCAAGACATCTGAAGACCTTATTCTCAAAATCTCTGAAAAACGCATTCTCAAGATATCTGAAGGCCTAATTCTCAAGACATCTGAAGACCTTATTCTCAAAATCTCTGAAAAACGCATTCTCAAGATATCTGAAGGCCTAATTCTCAAGATATCTCAAGGCTTAGCTAAATCGCAAGATCTCTGAAGAACGGATTCTCAAGATCTCTGAAGAACGTATTCTCAAGATCTCTGAAAAACGCATTTTCAAGATCTCTGAAGAACGCATTCTCAAGATCTCTGAAGAGCGTATTCTCAAGATCTCTGAAGAACGTATTCTTAAGATCTCTGAAGAACGTATTCTTAAGATCTCTGAAGAACGTATTCTCAAGATCTCTAAAAATCACATTTTTAAGATCTCTGAAGAACGCATTCTCAATTCTGAAGAATGCATTCTCAATTCTGAAGAATGCATTCTCAAGATCTCTGAAGACCTCATTCTCAAGATCTTAGAAGACCTCATTCTCCAAATCTTAGAAGACCTCATAGAAACATTTTCTCACCTATTTCACAGTTATGACCAACGTATCCTCGGCGGCATGTGCACACTTCGGGTGAGGTGCATTTACCTCCGTTCAAACACGTGTCCGTGCACACGGCTATATGAAATTTATGCAAAATTTGCAATTATTAAAGGTTACATTCTTTACAAGTATTACATGTCCGATACTTTTACTAATTATCATTCTTACGTTCGCAATTAAAACCATCTCCTTCAAAGCCAGCCTTGCATTGGCAGTGATAGCTTCCCGCTGTGTTTGAACATATGGCATCCTTATGGCACTTGTGATCGCCACTTCGGCATTCGTCATGTTCTAGAAATGCATGAAAATTCAGATATAAAAGTCTGAATTTGCAGCACATTGGACATGCACTCTCATCCCACCCCAAATAATGCTGTCGAGGAAATAATTTGCCATGTCTTTATTAATTATAGAAACGTCATACAAATGAAATACTTCAACTGGAATTTTGTGACAATTATTATAACACTTCTTTTTTACCCAACAGCTTATCTGCTATATTCCAATGAACTGGGGCCATTTTCCCTCTCATCATTAATAATCCAGCAGTTAGTGAGGTGACATATCCCTATTCCGTTTATGACCCCATTCATCCCTTTTTGAACACCTATTTTATCATAAATCAAGGCACCACACCCAACAAAATATATGACGGAAACGATAATTGAATTGAGCATTATTACTTCCTCGAGTCTCCTCATTGATGCAGAAAAGCATCATGTTGCGCAGTGATAAGAATTTAGATATTTAGAGAACATATTCACTGCAATTTAATGTAAATTAGATTCAATTTCTAGTCAAATCATAATGAATAAACTAGTTCCAATCACACCTTCAGGCAACCCACCGGCACAGTTATAATTATCAGTTCGAGTATATCCAGGATTACATTCGCAAGTAAATGACCCCATTATGTTCACGCATTTTGTATTCCTCTGACAGTAATGGCCATAATGGCCTCCGTCCTTGGTGCACTCATCAATGTCTGCAATTAAATTGTATCGATTAATGAATCAAATAATAGGTACGTTTTACATATGCTGTCTTATTTGTCTGCAATCCGATAAATTCCTTGCTACGGAATCTCAGAGTAGAAATGGTTCTTGTTTGGACTACACGACAAAAATGCTTGGAATGCAGTTTTATAAATGACACGGTTCGGCGTCCAGCACAATACGGCACATCAGAAACGCAACCTGCCGTAAATTAATCAATATTATTGTTCGTCCTCGATAACATGCGCATAAAAATCCTTATAAATTTTATATTGTCTTAGACGAAATAAAATTTACGCAAGTTCAGAGCGCATTTTCCAACATTACGCAAGCGCTTCTGTTGTGTCGTGTTATGTTATACGCTTTAACACTTCTAGTCAAAATGAAAGTATACTTTGTAAAGTATACTAAGTGCACTTTTTTTGAACAACTTTCTTATACTTCTAAGTATACTTTACAATAATGTATACTAGGAAAAGTAATTTGATTTTCAGTTAGTATACTAAGTGCACTTTTTTGGACAACTTAGTATACTTAGTATTCAGAAAAGTATACTAAGTACACTTAAGATTTTGACAACACGTGCCTCCTTCTCCTAAAGTGGCCAATTATAAAACAGCATTCCGAATGAAATTATGTCGTATTGTGATGGGCTTTGTCTGCTCTATGCCTTCCATAACCAGAAATTTGTCCGAATGCAGACAATTTAAGAGATCGAGGCAAGATCATGAACGCATCTACACATACATGTATATTATAGCAACATTTAAAAAAAACTACATGTTTCTGTGCATTGTCTCACCTTCACACTCAGTGCCATCTCCATAAAACCCTTTTTTGCATTGGCACAAATATCGAGTATGCAGATTGATGCATGTAGCATTTACATGGCAGTCGTGACCTGCCGAACAATAGTCCACTCCTGAAAAAAAAAGTAATACATGCTTGTAAAACATCCTTTGAGACGGATTGCTACCGCCCAACTTACAGAAAATGCAATGGCGAAATTGCAAAAGGATCACTATTCTTTAGGAATAAGAATTTGATAATAAAACAGTTTTACATACCTTGCAGAGAAATTGATCGGCGCAGTATCGGCGATGGCTATTAATAGACGGATTTTGTAAATTTTCTAAGGTTATCTAAGGTTACATTCTAAGGTTACAATCTAAAATTACACGTGAAAAAAATCCAACATTGCTTATGCATGTGAATAAGAATTTTTCACGTGTAATTTTGGATTGTTTTTAAGTTTATTAATTAAAAAAATACCCTTAGAAAATTTATATAGAATTTGTCAATTAGTAGATATCGTCGTTCAATTTCTCTGCAAGGTAAAACTGTTTTCATTACCAAATCCTTATTTGTAAAAAATCGCGATACTTTTACAATTTCGCCATATTGCATTTTTTTTATAAGTTAATTGGGCAAAAAGGCGTTTTTTGTAAGTGGTGGTGACCCGGCTAAAAGGGCATTAAAATTTAATTAGTACGATAAAACGGTGTGATACTACGATGTATATACCCTACAATGTATTTATATATAAGTGGAGAATTTTTTCCCCTTGGTTAGTTTCATTTTGGTTGACCATTGGGTATGTCACAGGACTTTTGGTCATCCCCGGTATGTCTCAGAAATTTTGGTTGACCCCGGGTTTTTCTCACAAATGAAACCCCCAAAAAACAATTGAAAAAAATTCTCCAGGTATATATATCAACTTCATTATATTTTGAAGTTTTCTTGAACTTGGATGGTATAGAAAAGAAAGCTGATGTACTAACCAGGACAATATTTGCAGCATTCTCCTGGCACGCTGAACTGCTCCTTTTCTGGACACAATAACGTCGGACATTGTGGATTCAACGTCAGGCATTTCATACTGCCATCATGACACGTACACTTCAAGCATTCACCAGGACTTGTTTGCTCACCGTGATCATAGAGCACTCCATTTAAAAGGCACTTATCTGTTAAGGATATAAGGGATGTCATTAGTATTAATAATGGCCAACACCCTATGCATAATCGGGGATGGTGAAGCGGGATAAAATAAAAAACACCATTCATTGAAAAGATGAATTCACACCGTAAACGGGTGTTTGGTAGGTTGGCAGGAATTTTAATTCACCGTCCAGATTCTGTATTTAAATCGTTGCATGCAATGCCGTGTAATTCTACGATGCAATGCAAGAGAGAGATTCAGGAGTAGCCTAGTTCGGATGACTAATTTTGTTGCTCACTAGCATATCACCACCATGCCAGGGCAGTTTCGGATGCATATTTCATTCAAAAAAATGGAAATAATCCATAGCCGTATTTCATTAATGGCATATGAACATGCGAAATAGGGTACTGCGTGCTTACAACGAATGTATGTCGCGTGATTTGCTTGAATAATTAATTTATGAAATTGTTCCCATTTTACCAAACTAAACATAGAATCACGTCCAATTAGACAGACCACTGCAGAGTTAACTTGAAATGTATAAAAAGTATGCTCGTTTAATTAATAATACGAGTGATTAGTTGCAAATAAGCTTAATTTAGTTTTTTTTAGTTGGAATCTTAGACGTAGCATGGCTACCAAAAAAAGCAATAAGGTGATCTACAAACGTACCACTATTTCCTATGGGGAAAGTTTTCAATTAGTCCTGCTTCTATTGATAAACAAATTTTAGAAAAAGTTAAATTTAAAAAAAAAATCTGGTTATTTATAGGGCTCTAAGAATATTTTTCATGAAAATGTTCAAGTATTTTTTAAATTAATAAATAATTTTTTAATTTCGCAGGTGTATTGCGGGATTGCTGCAAGTAAATATAGTATTGCTGCAATACACACGCGAAATTTTTTAAAAAATAATTTGTATTTATTATTCTAAAAAATATCTGAAGATTCTCATGAAAAAATATTCTCTGCACCCTATAAATAACCAGAATTTTTTTTTAATTTATCTTTTTCTAAAATGTGTGTATCATTCAGAAACAGGACTTATTGCAAGCCTTTCCCATAGGAAAGGTTGGTGTTGTATATCACACATTAAAGTTGTTATATATAAAAAAAAATCGATTTCCATTTATTTATCTAGTTAATCCTTGTCTGCAGGCTTTAAATTCTACTAAGATAGGCATTGATGCTTAAATTCATCTTGAAATTTGCAAAAAGCTGAATTGTGATCCAAATTAAAGTTTTTTAGTTTGAGTCCTATAGACAAATAAATACTTTAAGAAATACATTTAACATTATTTTATAAAAAATTGATTTCAATTTATTTATCTAGTTAATCTTTGCCTGCAGACTTTAAATTCCACTAAAATATATAGCAGTGCTTAAGTTTTCTAGCAGTTTGCCATGTACTTTAATGCTTTTTTGCAGCTAATGCCCTTAAGCAGACTTTTTTTTGCTGCCTTTACATTATAAAGAGATAACAGTAACATTTCAAGAAAATCGGAGACTCTCAAGAGATTGCATGATGGCATGGCATACAATAAACTAAATGCTTAATAGGTCTGATAAATAGTTTGTAGACCTGGCGGAAGGAAGTGTAAGTTCTTCCTTTCTGGATACTTACTGAGACAAGCTGGGCAGCATTCTCCGGTTATATTTACAGGATTTTTACATTTAGCTTGCAAACATGGGATTGGATGACACTGAATAACTCCTTGCTAGAACATAAAATGAAAAAAACAAAACAAAGTACTTTAGCTATCTCTCAAAAAACTTCCATGCTTTCAAACAAGTTAAAAAAATTTCAAAACTTTTAATCTTCCAGAAAATTAAAAAGTGTCGTACCACACAGGAGCAAATGTCACATCCACTTTGCCACTTGGCTCCATCATTATAAAGGGAACCATTGCGACGGCAACTTTTTTGGCATTCACATTCTTCTACAGCGGAGATACGATTTTCCGCTTGTCCCAGCTTTTGAAATTTTCAAGAAATATACAAATCATTCAACTAAAATTGTGTTCAAATGATGTTGATGCAATATGACAACTCTATACTCACTCTGTCCGTAAGCTCTTTAATGTAGTTTTCTAAGCGAACTACAGACATTTGCAGCTGACGGAACTGGCCACAAGTTGGACATTCTTGTTAACAATTCAAAACAAATCAGTAAAATAAGTTCATTGCTCATAAACTAATTTCAATTATATGGCCATTATCAGCTTTCATCTACCTGTGTCAAGATGTGGACATTGCATGAGATACCCATGCTCTTTTCCAACAATTTTGACGTCTTGCAACCCTCCCTGAAAATTAAAACAGACTTGTTATAACATGAGTCCTCATATATAGGATCACCCAACGTTTTTGAGATCATAAATCAAGGTAAATAGACAAGAATGTTTAAAAATGAAGAAATGAAGAAAATGAAAAATAAACAAACCATGGACTATATTGCTTTTAAATAAAAGGCACAGAATGGACAAGGTCCGCGTTACGCGCAGCGCCCCCTTATGGTAGTAAGTTTCAATTTTTGTAGGGGATAAAAACGCGATTTTAACACAGAACCACATTAGAAATTAATCTTTAAATAATAATATCTAGCGATCTAATCATGATACCAAAATGAAACTTTGGGAGGTTTAAGATAATGGTACGAAATAATTTTGTGAATTTTTTCAAAATTTTAAAATAGAAACTTTTTGATATATTAATGAAGAAACCATCTTCATTGCTTGATACTACAACCTCCTCTCCCCTACAAGTTTTCAATTTTTATTTGCCACTACGTGGCGCTACCAACTCGCGCATGCGCTGTTTTGTAACGCGGACCTTGTCCATTGGATATTATGCAACAGTGACGTGTAAGTCTTATCAAATGCTTTCTTGACATTTATTTTATGACTATTTTCAAAACCCAAGTTTAGATGATGGAAGGGTGGTGGTATCTTTTGTTCTAAACCATTTGTTCCTCTGAGACCAATTGCCATTTGCTTATCATTTATTGAATTGCTTATAAGGCTTTTGAAGGGCATGGGGTCGATATCTTATCTGCATCTGTTTCAATCACTTATTGGGCCGATGTCATGTCACTGACATCTCACAATACAATCTGACAAATGAACGAGTGCATCGTCTGCGCATCGTCTATAAATATTTAATGTTTATGGAAATCCGAGATGAATTTATAGTTGCATGCATGCGTGTATCATCTATGCAAGTGCTAAAGGTTTATGAACTTGTCCCTACAGATACGAGCTCTGTGCATGCATCTCCATCAAAATCCATGGCGCACAGTTGTTTGTAGTAGATTATCCACTTTATCATTGTGTCACGATTTTGCGTTCAAAACTAAAAAAAACGATGTCGCAAATCTCTGATGGAGCTTGCACAGGAAATAAAAATGGTATGAATAATAAGATTTCAATAAAACTGTGGGTTTTAAACACGTTTGTAGTTAACACACTTGGTTTGCAGTACTTTTGATGAGGAATATAGCCTGAATATTTATTTTTACAATGAAATCTTGGGCAGGTTTTCATTCATTTGGATATGAATTGGAATGAAGTCGAAATTTTAGCTTAAACTTGCCAAAATGTGATCCAATTTAAACAGATTAGTTCAAATTAAAATACCACACATGGAAGAGTTATATTTTTTTTATAAAAATTTGAACAAATATATACCAAATATACATGTATAATAAAAAATATACACAGTACTATAAACGGGGAAAAACATTTTTAATGTATAATTTAATAGTATGTATACATTATTTATTTTATTCCATCTAATTGTATATAATATAATACTGAAATCATTTTTATATGCATGTATTTTAAAAAATACATAATCTTTTTTTAAATTATTTCTGACATTTAGCACAATATACAGGCAGGCCTATATAAAATTGCATATAATATATTATTTTTGTATAGATTATATAAATCATTTACATGTGGTATATTTTAAATATAGTTTTAAATACAATTATACATTATAAATGTAATGAGACAAGATATAGTTTTTATATACAGCTTAGCGTATACATGCATGTGAATAAATTAAAAGTGTATACGTGTAGCCTATCAATTATTCTGTATTCTATTTTTTTTAAATTGTAACCTACAATGTATTCTAATTCTGAAATCATTTTAGTGCATATTCTTAAATATACATTTTTTATGGATAAAAAAAATATAAAATTTGTATAAAGCTGACAATATATTTTTTAAAAAAATTATACAATGTATATGGCATATGGGACAACATATATGTTTATATAATTACATTAAGGCAAAAAAGGCATTTCTATGCATGCAGTGTATTTTATAAATGCACGCTTTTTTTTAGATCATTTATGTACAAAGTCGTGTTTTTTTATACATCTCGGAAATACTGAAGTGCCAATTCGAGTTATTCAATCTGCATATTCTGTACGGAAATATTAAAAAGGAGACAGTTGGAGAGACAGACAGTCGGCATCTAGGGAAAAGCATATTCGTCACATTTAGCGTAGTTATACATGCAGACAACAATAAATCCAAGCCGAGTTTTGCATTAAAAAAGCATAAGCCAACATTAATTATTCAGTGAGAAACTAAAGTGCTCGCGAAAGAGTAATCACCTCATGGTGCGCATTTGCGTATTAAGCATCATAAGCTCATAAGCACGCATTCACCGAAAAGTCAATTCCTGGAAATGATGGCACAAATCATCATCACAGCGGGATCAAAGTGAGGAAACGTACTTTGTCATCGATAATACCATGACAGGTATGTCGTCTAGCACTTTTACAGTACCATCAAGCTCGAACTTAATATGTTTATGTAAAATCCTTGTTGTTTCACTAACATTTGTAGCAGCAAAAGGGTGATAAAAAGCACATTGTGAAGATGCTAAATTTATTTTGTCACAGAACACATTATTTCGAAGAAATTTGATAAAACAGTACTTGTGACAAGTATACATGTAAATGCATTTTTATAAACGCCAATTTCATTTAAGGCTGAACACCCCCTTTCCTATGGGGAAATTTCTTGACGAGCCCAGCGTCTTTTCTAGCACCTGATTCACACCAACGTTGATGTAGATCAGCTGATGTGGATCAAGAAAACTTGCGTGTTAATTCACACCGCAGAACTCAGTTAAACTGGTCACATGACCTAGTATAC
>JAQGCC010000921.1:0-28567 GCA_034698905.1 Xestoiulus laeticollis
TTGAGATCGTGTCTCAAGGTACCTCGTGACCAACCTTGAGAATCGCTCTCAAATCTGCTGACTTGAGAGCGTTTTCTTTGCAGCAGTGGTACGGATCCCAGCTGGTAAGTCTACTTGAGAGTCGGTTCTCTCTCAAGTCCAGGATTTTGTGTAGCGTAGCAATGCCACCTCGCAGCTGGGGGAGTCTAAGCGTAGAGTGGCACATAATTTTGTTTTTGCTCCCGGCAAGCTTGCAACGCCACCTTGTGGATGTGGGAGGAGCTCGTCCCTGGATGGTGGACTGGAAACAAAACTAGGTGAGCATACTGGTTTACCCCTTATATTGTGCCTGTAGGTTCTAGTGTTTCCAATTGAAAGTTTTTGTGTTACACTAAAAAACGTGCTTTTGAAATCTAAAAGTGAACTTTGGAATTTGTTAATTTTGCATTCTGGATAATATATTAGGCATAAATAGAAAGGTAAAATCTTTGCATGCAGATGTTTTAACATATATTATGACAATATACATATAATACAGTTAACAAAAATTTAAATTACTGCAAAGTGTTAGGGCTAATAGACTTTTTTGAAATTGAACATGTGGGGCAAGTGGTCACAAAAGCCATATATAGGGGCATATTGTCACCAAAACATGTGAGAACTCCATTCTCACAGGGAAAAATAGACACAAAAATATCTAACATACATTTTCTAATGAATTTTGGTCACTGAATGCAAAAATGAATTCAACATTTTAAATCACACATAATTAAAATATATATTGACTAAAATTATGGAAAACGTGACAAGTCGTATTTTTATGATTTTGAGCTAAAATAACTAGTCAGGTTGTAACATTTGTGCTCTCAAAGTTGATGGCTACAATTGAATATATAGTCAGTATGAAAATACATATTATATTCACTGACTCTATTATCATGCCATGATTTGTTTATCCAAGAGTTACTTTATTACTGGGGAATTTCGATTTTCCCTAAATGTGTTTAATATTGAAATTAAAAATGAATACATTTTTTTGTGACAACTAGCCCTACACTTAAAATAGGCTTTAAATTCTACCCACTGTGGTAACTAAAGTACATTGCCAATTTATGATATTAATTGTTTACATTTGATAATGCATGGTTCAGAAATATTTAGTACATGTAATACTTTCCTCATATAAGAGATTTTTCAAATAAATGCACAAATTTGCTCGAAGTAAAACCACGATTTAATTTCTAGAAATTTACGAAAAATTTAGAAATCCACGCATGTAGAAATCTGCAAATTCCTTTAATAGATCGATATTTGGTGCAAATACATTCGTTTGTTTTCGCTATTTGATCCATAGAAATTCCTTTTATTTCCATTTCTGTTGAATTTCATCTTAGCTTTGTGCCTTCTCGTCTGTTTTTGGACGTAACAAAAGTAATTATTTCCATCTGTCTGACATTTTTCCATTGTGCTTTCATCGTATCTTATTGAATTTTTCGACGTTGGTCCCACTTTAAATATTGTTGATGCGTCATCTAATCTTTGCCTATACGTTTCTCGATTTTCCCCAATTACGTTTGATATTGGCAAGGCAATCCATCATCCTTTTAACTTAAGCGAAGCTTTTTTCAGGATTTGGCGCAAAACTAAAACAAAAGCAGGAAAAAAAAAACAACTGTTGCTATACGTTATTACAAGAAGGGAATGATGGAAAAAAAAGTTATTTTTCGTATAATTTCCTGTCGGCACTTAGATTTCGATTTACTGTAAGTGATTACGATAGGCTTTCCTAGCGAAGAACTGTATTTGTTTTTATTGGTAATAATTCCGTTAGGAGGTCTATATTAAATTGATTGTCATTGGCTGAAATGGGAAAATTTCGACTTGGGTTTTTGGTGCTATGACTTTTTCTCTAATGGCATTTTCCATCAAAATGTATTTTCTGCTCTCATTCTCGACAGTTTGATTAATATCAGCAATTGACTGGAGTTTGTGATAAATTTGAGAAAGCCATCAGTCATCAAAAATCAATTGCATAGCCAAATGACAACGGGGTAGACCGGTGGCAAATGTCACTGCAATTTCACAGCAATTTATAAAGGCGACAACCAATTCGTTGCCAAATTTTTTCAATTTCTATAAATATGCAATACATACAGGGTGTTTATGAACATTTCGTATGACTAGAATCAAAAAAGCCTTTGTATTTTCTATGTTGTTTTCAAAAAATATATCTCAACGTCATCTTTTAACCAGGGTTCTCAAAGTTATGGAAAACTTGGAGTTGTCAGGGAAATCGTATTGAGCTGAATTTGTCATGGATTAGTGTTATTAGTTATTTTGTAAAAGTCATGAAATTTCAAAACTTTAGTTATCACTTAATTTAAGTTCTGACATACATGTAGCATCTTTTTACATCTGTTTTTACTCTGAAATAATCAGGGAAAATGTATTTGTTTATAAATGTCATGAAAAGGTAAAGAACAGATGATCATTTGTTGAACATTGTAAAATGTTTTCTAAAACTTTGAGCAGTAAAACAAAAGTAGTTAGGTATTTTCTAATACATATTCTTGAATTTTTAGTCATAAGGATATGGTCAGGGAAAACTGTTTTTACCAACAGGATGATTGGAGGAAGTTAAAATGTTCATTTCTTTGGGGATCCTTTCTGGTTAATGTTATTAGGAGTCATATTTTGAAAGTTTATAGATATATTTAAAACACGTGGTACAATTTTTTTAAGGAATACATTCATGCCTATAAATCATAGACATGTTGCGTGCGTTGGGTCATTACTTTAGACGTGTCCCATTTTTTGTAGGTTTTGGATATTTGGTAAACTTTTCTGACTCATATATGGCTATATGGTTTATGATATCGATTTATCAATTGATTTTGTATTATATCGGGGACAATATTCATTCACGAATATGTCATTGCCCAAAGAAACGATTTTTTTGTGTTTTTTGTTATAGGGGAGGGGGATTTTGGGATAGCCCAAAAGGTACATAAACGTATGGTGGGGATAAAAAATGTGAAACAATTTTGTGAAAATGTCAGAAAAAGTCCTTGCCTAAAACGGATTTAAATTCATCTGGAAACAAAAAAAGGTCGCAGCCCCTATTTTTGTATCTTTTTCCGGATATCATTTGAATCCCCTATGTCAAAAATAAAAGTTGACAGATATTGAATTTTGGCTCGTGTTTTTTTTTTCTCTCCTTTTGGACCCTTATATACTTGAAGACATAAAAATTCCCGGTCCTAGATTGATGTTTGTTCATATATGGATTGTGTTATTTATGGATAGTAAATTATACGCGATGTGAATCCTGCCTGGGCTCCAGGGGAATATATTTTCGAGCGTATATTCAAATCATGCTTGATCAAAATTGAAAATTTTCATAAAAGAAATTCAAATTTGGACTGAAATTGCAGAAATACGAAAAGTTATTAAACCTCTTGCTTTATTTTTTCGATGTCTATATATATTTGTGGCGAAAACAAAAGCAATTTAGTTAGAATGTTTACTATAGGTACTTGAGATACATATTTTTTTATTAAATTAAATATTCCCTGTTTATTTAGAGTTCCCTTGATCCAGGGTCAAGTATTAGAATCGTATGATTGATTAAATATAAAACTGTTATGAAATCTTCTGTCATGGCAACCCACAGTTCTTTTTAGCAAATATATTCTGACCAATGAAAACCTGCAACGTCACTCCAAACTGTTTATCGAAATTTCCCTGCACGCCATCTTGAATCTGGCATCTTATTCCCATCGGCCTGGAAAACATGGATTTGTCAAGGAAAGAAACTTTAGTAGTAGTTTGTGAGATACCAAAATAATATCAAGGTGGTCATTTGTAAAATCGTTAATTTGATTGCGAAACAGCTTCTTTGCATGAGCAAACAGACAAAATATTGTTAGGCATTTTGTCATATTCTTGAATTTTTAGTCATCAGGGTGGTCAAGGAAACTTGGAAAGTCAGTTAAGTTAAAAAAAATTTTTCAGAGAACTTAATTTAAAGCATTTTGTATAGAAAAGCATATATTTGATATTTTAGCTTTTACATGCATCATCTAATAACATCAATTACCTTAGGTGAAATGTATAAAAAAGCCTGTCCGTTTTAATTTGATATTCCTTTATTAATAATTAATGAATACAAATGCTCTTGGCACTTTAACTAATTCTATACGCACTTTGATAACAATTTCCGAAACATTTTAGTGTCAATTACGGATCGATTTAGCATTAATTATTCCTGACATCTACACAAAATTAAATTAACTTATTACACCATGCCCAATTCAAGATGGCGTCACATTTTTTTTTATGGTGTCTATTTTTTTATATCCGCTCAATTTTTGTATTAGTTGCTACGCTACAATCTGTTTTGAACCTACTCGTGTTATATATGGTTAGTTTTTTTTTCTTGGGTGCAGTGGTATTATTCGACAGTTATTATTTCAGCATTTGATGATAGCATAATGCACCGGATGATAAATTGGACCCGAGTTGTTTTCCTGGGACGATAGACGTCACTGGGCTCCAAATTGATTAGATTAATGATTTTTATTGGAAAAGGATAGGATTTCTCTCCTCATAAAATAGGTTCGGTCTAGCTTTGCCCACACACACACACACATACAATAAGTATTACAAGTGTGATTTAGACAAATCTATTCCAAAAACCAATTCCAGTGAAAGAGCTCTATTCCTAAAAATACGAAAATGACACGCTATATCATAATCTCTTATGCTTATTAAAAACTTGGAAAGTGCAAATAAAATGGAACGAATACGATTGTAAAACTTGTTTTCATTAGATTATTTCTAACACTGATTTACTTCCAAGTTACATAAAATAAACATAGATAGCGTTATAATAGCCTTCAACGTTATATTAACCAATTCAAACTTGTCATTTTTTACGATTCGTCCTATCAATAATGCAATGTGTACATGTTTTACAAATATATACTAAATTGTACATGTTGATAAAATTTCTGTTTGGAAAAGATGAGCAGAGGTATGGTCACATTTCCATCCATGTTTCACAAATAATGCTAATACAACATACATGTACTATAGAATACAACATGTACAATGCAATGCAATATAACATGTATTTAATAGGCCTACTATACAAAATGTACGCTATCATAGGCCTACATATGTTGTACAATACAATACATTATCAATATGTACAATATGCTGAAATTAATGCAAAAAGAACATTTCAAAGCATTACAACATGTAGATTACAATGACATTCAACATTTACAATGCAATTTACATGTACAATACCATACATTGCAACATGTTTCACAAATAGCCTACTTGTGCAGTGTATGTTGCTAAAAATAATGTTTAGAAAACATGAGCAAATTTTGTAATTGTCCTTTCAGGTTTCATATTATCAAGAAACCCGATTTAAATGTTACCTGTATTTAAAATTATTTATTAAAGCATCTCTTATCCTTTGATGGAATTATTGAGGTTTTGGAAAATACATGAAATGTAGTGTAATATTTTCTAATGTATTTAACAACGTTTTAATTATACATGGATTTTGCCATTCTTCCTTTGTCTTTTGTGCTAGTTACCACTAAAAGTATTTTTTATACTTTTTTTTTGCAAAGCAACTATTTTATTGCTTAATCTCGTGTTAATCCGTAATTAAAGGATTATGAGTGGGCACCTCAGTTTGACTTCCGGTGTTATTTTTTTAAATTCCTGATATGTTTTTACCATTTTCTGCTCTTTTTATGCGGTCTGCTAGTTAATCGTCCATTAAATTTGACCATGTATTACCATTAGCAGTGGACTAGGCGTCCATTAGAGCATTAATTCATCTGTTATGGGGCCATTTGCATCGCACTTAAGACAGAAGCTAAAAATGGGTGGGAAAAAATAGCTGATTTGTGGCCCCTTGTTGTATTTCTGACGTTTTAATTGCTAATTAACGTTTCCCTTACCACTTTGATTACGGTAGTAGATAACAGCAAGGTTTTCAACAGTTACGCCATTTGGGCGGACAGAAATGTTGCAATTTTTTTTCCAAGTTGTCTGCAAATGAGGCATCAATTATATCAGGGGTGGAATTGTTATGGACCAACAAACGTAATCGTCCGTTAAATCATACTCGGTTGATGCATAAATCATATTAAAAGCCAGTTTGGCCACCTTCGTAGACAGGAATTTCTATGAATGCCCTCTAGCCTGTTAGAGCAAAGACGAAATGAGGCAGCCATATTGGTTTTTCTAGCCATTGTTTTGTACTCTCTATTTTTTTTTCAATTAACTCAACCCTAGTGATAGATGTGGCTTTCACTTTTTCTGAGGTTATCATAACAAACGTAAATTATGTCGTTGTCATATCGAAAGGCTTTTTAATTGAAATAATCGGTAGTCCATGTAAATTAGGCCACGATTTAAAACAGGTAGCCCTTTGGCTACTAACCACAGATGCGTGAATGAAAAAATAAACAGAAATATAAATCAAATGTTGAGATGAATGTGTTGAACTACCGTGGTTAACGTAATCCTAAGACGTCACAATTGCGAAACTTTGCGACTGCGTAGATACGTGTAGGTCCCGTAGAATATTTTAAAGGGTTTCAATTCAACTCAATATACCCTATTTAGTCATCAAATCAAGGTCAAATTTTAAGGGGTCATTCCATTGTAAGGAGATTACTCCTAGATGGTATAAACTGCATGGAAATCATCGTTCAATTAAGCATCTAATAAATTTAGAATCACCCCCATTACCACAGTTGCTAAAATGGTGCAGCTTGAGACCAAGCTGCGTCTCAAGTTCTGAATTTGGCACCATAGCTGCCCACAGCAGACGAACTTTAAGATAGGAGGTACCTTGAGACGGTAGTTTTCAAAATGGCGGAATAAGAAATATTTCACGTGCACCATGTTGCAAGATTACAATTCCCATTTTTCCCTATCGATAGGTGTTGCCAAGATACGGATATTGATAGGGAATTTGCTGATATGATCGATTTTTCCTGCCTGGAGCTCCATCTCCAGTTAGATGGCGACGATGACCATGGAAGTAATGACAAGACACAATCGGCACCACTGTGTGCATAGTTATCACTTTTAGCTAGATGAACCTGCAAATAGCACTAACCCTTCAAATAGCACAACTTTTGGAAATTGGAGCCAATGGATGGCAACTGTGGTACCGAATTTGCTCAAATTTCGAGCTTTGCCTTATCGGAAATGAAGCTGGGATCCATTGGGTCTAATTTCCAAAAGTTGTGCTATTTGAAGGGTTAGTGCTATTTGCAGGTTCAGCTAGCTAAAAGTGATACCTAGGCACACAGTGGTGCCGATTGTGTCTTGTCATTACTTCCATGGTCATCGTTATATAGAGGTTTTGGTGTATTAGGTGTATTAGGCACGAAGATATAAGAAACAAAATATAAATTTTAAGGTTTACAAACTTACAATTGCATGCAAAAATATTCGGAGGGATGTTATCCCCCTAAATAGCACAACTTTTGGTTTGGTCCCAGTGATTTGTGATCATAAGTTTTACTGTATCTGCTATACATGTAAAATATCTCAACAAATATATAAATGTTTAATTCATAGTGGACTCGATTAGGGGCCGTCCACAAATGACGTCACGCACTAAGGGGGGTGTCACACATTTTGGATGTGTGACGGGAGGGAGGGGGGTAAAAAATGTGCCGTCACATAAAAAAATCAAAATGCGCTTCTTTAAATAACAAGTTTGATCAAAATATTTTTGCAAATTTCAGTTTTCCATTGCCTCCTTTTTAATACATGTACATGTTTTCTCCTGCAATATCAGAGTGCAGTGCCACATGATACATGTACATGTACATACAAATTACAATGACAATAACCAGTTTTCAAGGTGGGGTCAGGGCTTTGTGACGTCATATTTGCTAGGGGGGTCTGACATTTTGTGACTAAGTGTGACATGGGCGGGGGGTTCAAAAACCTGCCAAAATCGTGTGATGTCATTTATGGACAAGCTCCTTATGGATAAATATGGTTATTGGTCGTGGTTAATGGTCCTTGAAAGTGTAAGGGATTTATCTTAAAATTCTTGATTTGTTTGAATTTTGTCCAACAAATTTCCTCGAAAGCCTGATTGCAAACGTTATAGATCTTTTCACAAAATACTTGTAAAACAAAAGATATGGCTTAGCCTACAGTTTTGGCAGTTCCTACAAACCAACTTCTGACAATTTGCCTGTCTGCAAATATCCCCTTTGTTCCGTAGGTGGTCTGCATGTTCCACCATCCACATTAATCGATAATTTGTTGTACCATTTTTGATGGTGTTGTTCCACATTCACTCCATGAAACCATTTCTCCCCCCGTACATCAACTACCCTCCCACCAATCCATTTCCATTGCCATATCCCAATCTTGTTGATATCATCTTTCAGTTTACTTTTCCATCAACTGCTCAAAGTGCTCGCCGTTAAACTCGATTGCGAGAGGGAAATTTTTCGTGAATTTCAGCAAAATAAAACAACAGTTAAAAGCAGATAAACACTGTCGTGATTTGATCTGCTACAAATGGGAACCGAATCCCCCCAAGAAATGCGATCCGCTATTTGCTCCCCAACAAATGGATCATGAGGGAAGATTTAGGGAAAAGAGCTAAAATTCATGCGGAACGAACACTACATGTACTCGTAATGTATGTAGTATACTGTTTTGCCACAACCAGATAAAACTTTGATTTTAAAATGAGATTTGCAATGCATTTCTGTGCTATCAAGGCAAAATTTGGGTTGTGTAACCCAAATCTCTCTCGTTTTCTAATTTCAGCGTTAAATTGTTTTATATTTGTCTCTTTTTGATACCCGGAGAATTTTTTTCTATTGTTTTCTGGGGTTTCTATTTGTGAGAAAAACCCGGGGTAAACCAAAATTCCTGAGACATATCCGGGGTCAACCAAATGTCCTGAGACATAGCCTACCCAAGGCAACCAAAATTATTGAGACATACCCAAGGGTCAACCAAAATGAAACTAGCCAAGGGGAAAAAATTATTTGGGTGTATATATCTCATTTCGCACGGGGGTTGGGTATATATCTGAAAATACAAACCTCAGTAGGAATTTACCCTCGTCAGAAACTTTTACTGAGGTTTGTATTTTCATATAAATACCGACTGTAAAATTTACCAGACCCTCTACAACTAATAACTTTACAGAGATATTTCCGTCAAATTTAATAAACATATACATAAACAAATAATAGAATATTTATGCTAGTTCCTCGTACATTCCATTTATTCCTAACAGTTTCCAAAATTTGCACTTTTTGTACAATATACATGTACATTTATCGAAATTATTTGGAGCCATTCAAAATGGACGTCCCCAAAAATTCCACATATGATTATGTGCTTTGGTTATCACTATTCGGAGGAAAAAATCGGAATTCAGTCTCTGTTACAAATATCATGCATCTTGTTTCACAGGGTTTGCGCTATTTCAAGGTAATTTTGTATTATAGAATCGATCAGTACCGACTGCGAGTGCAATAAGGCTACTGTGAGGTTCGCTATTCACTTGGTTTTTCTTTATGTATCAGAAAAATGCACCAGGTTTTGATGACAAGTTGCATGGTAAAAATTCTAAATTCCTTTAAATTTGGCACAAGCCTACTTTACCCACTTGTGTCAAGTTTTAGAGTATCAAATTTCACAAACCTCTTTTGTCAATCTCATTATCTAATCTAATGAAATAAAATCTTGTTTGCAGTGAAGTGTATTGCTCAATGAGGATCGTGCATAATGTAAACATAATATCATCAAAAGATAGAAAATATTCCACTACACAGTTGGACTTTTTGTTGAGATTTTTTTCAAGTTAGTCATTTTTTCTCAGTCTCAACTATACTTGATGTATATTTAGGGTTGGTGTAGTCAGCGCCACGTGTTGAATTGTGTCATATATCGTCCATCCTCACTCCAGGAGAGTGATATGGATGCATTTGGTCGTTGCTACCATGTTCAGTTGCCATAAACCGCTCTCGCTTTTCTTCTTCGATTCATCTTGAAGGTTTTATGTATTGGCAAACCTTTTTTAGCCTTAATGTTTGATTACGTCCTGTTTATGGGGCATAAAACTGAAAATGTACAATATCACCCTCGCATTCGGTAGCCTCTCAACACAATAGGGACGCTGGGGGGCGCCACCGTCCAAATTTTTCACCTAATTCCTTGACAATATGGGGGCTGTTTTGTGTTAGGCCCGCACCAGTGAATTTGAGGGAAATGGTAAAAAAAGGAGGAAAACTGATGGGAAAAATGCCCCTGGCAAAATGTTCATCGAATAGAAAAGGATGCTGGTCTAATGGAAAATAAAACTTATTCCCACAGTAGGGCCACGGGGGATGGCTAGGTCCATTTTCTGCCTTTCTGTCATTAATTAGAGAATTTCATCAAATGTATTAAAGGGAAAGATTTGCTGAACTTTTGCTGTATGTGTATATGTATCTGGTTGTTTACTACATGGATGTATAAAATATAAATATGTATTATATTTTTTAAAACATTTTTTAAAAAATGCAGTGTTTCGATTTCATTTAATATTTTTTGAGAATTAAATATAAAATATAATATTTTTATCCAATAAGGCCATCATATTATACAAAGATACAATTTTAAAAATCAAAACAATCCCACTTCATGTTTTTTGAAGATGCTTAAATATAGGTTCAATATAAGCAATGTAAACAAAATATATGCTTTATATTTTATATAAACTTAGTAGTGTCGTGGCAAGTTGTACTAAAGTTCAAATTTATTAGCTTTTACAAAACAAATAGATCTTCATTTCATATTTCTAAATAAAAAATAAGTCCTGTCTCATTTTAGTTTTCCTTTTATTAGCAAAAGCTATTTGATATTAGTTTAATATTTTTTTGATAATATAAATATCCTGTAGATATGTTATCGTGGCTTCTGTGCTTCATTGTTTGTGCTATGCTTTATTAAATATTCAACCACAATTCCTTATAAAGCCAAATCAATTTCAGCATATTGTTGTCAGTTATTATCACATTAAAAATTAACCAAAATGTAGGCCTACATTAAAATGCATCAATATTTTATATTTTATGTAACGTATTTATTTGATAAAATATAATTTGATGATTAAGAAGTTAAAATTGAATCTTGTTGAAATGTAGTCATGTATGGAAGTATGCCATTTATCCAAAAAATATCCATAAGAACATACTGTAGGCTTACATAGACATACAATTTGTAGAAAATTGGTCAATAAAAAATCCTTGAACATTTTCTCCCAACTTGCAAAGCTTCGCTTTATCATGAAACTCGACTTATTTATGGTTCAAGCCTTTGAGTTATAATGGAAAATTGCACAGATCGATGGCAATTTTCTGCAGAAAAGCTCAGTTGAAACGCAGAAAATTGATGTCATTGTATACGAATTGTATAGTGCTTTACCATTACCTATAATTAGTTTGTCGTATGATTACCTGTCTTGTATGGCTGGCATTGGATTTTTTTTTTCAACCTCTTTTGAATCTCGGAAATACGATTTTTACGAAAATGCACTCCATGTAGGGATGGATTTCTGAATATACGTGTTGTGATCAATTACCGAAAATTGGGTTCGGATAATGCACCGAGTGGTTTTTTTTTTGCTAGCAATTCATCATTGCAAGAGAAGTAGCGAGACAAGAGTGTCACTGCCTTGCTTTTTTATCTATTTCAGGGTTTAATTTAAACCCACCTTGACCTATAAGTTAACTTATTTTTGCAAAACAAAGAGGATGTTGTTGAATAGTTGCCTCGGAGATTTCGATGATTTTGCATCGGCTTATATGCATTAGTTTAATGAACGTTGCATGCTAGTGTTTACCTTTTATAACAAAATAGTAAATCAGATGAAAACAATTTTCTTTTAAAACATAGCGTGCATATAAAACTACACCCCCTTTCCTGTAGGGAAATTTCTTGACGAGCCCATGCAGCGTCTTTTGTAATGAAAATTCTGGGGAATACAAATTGGTAAAAATTCTATTTTCATAGATCTAGTGCACAGAGACCATGTTTTTTATGAAAATGTCTGGTTATTTTTAAAATTAATAAAAAAGAACTTTTTTTAAATTTCGCGGGTGTTTTGCATGGTCTTGCTGCCACCTGGTGTCAGCTACCTGCAATTTATCGTCGCGTTTCGAAAATGTATTGATTACTTGCTTAATATTAAAGAGACGTTAATATAAATGTATCTGTGCCCTAGCTGGATAAATTATTCATGCTTTAAAAATAAAATATACACCTGAACTGGTATAATTAATTTGCTAATTTCGTAACAAAATTCAAATTCCGAAAAAAAAAATCCAAAAATCGCCTGTAGCTGAGATCAGGTGACATCATAGACTTCGCCACGTGAGATGCACGTGAAATTTAAAAAAATTATTCTTATTTATTAAATTTAAAATTTAAGGGGTAACGAAACACCCCCTTTTTTATGGGTAAATTTCTTGTTCAAGACAGCGCATTTTCTAATTAAAATTCTGGGAAAAAAAATTGCTAAAAATACTGTGTTCATAGATTTAGGGCAGAACTTCCACGTTTTTTTTGAAAATAGCCCTTAAATTTGAAATTTAATAAATAAGAATAAATTTTAAACTTCACGTGTATTTCACGTGGCTAAGTCTATGATGCCGCCTGGTGTCAGCTACAGGCGTTTTACGGAATTTGAATTTTGTTACGAGATCAGCAAATTAATTATACCTGTTTAGGTGTGTATTTTAATTTTAAATTATGATTTATTTATCCAGCTGGGGCACAGATACATTTATATTAACGTTTCTTTAATATTTCGTTATTCATCTTTAACTTTTCATTATTGTGGAAACTTTGTAATAAAATGTGGGAATAGCGTTATAAGATTCATAAACATCAGCTATCCAAGGCTGCAACTTTGAAAATATGGGTTATTCAGTGTTAAACATTAATGATGTGTTTGCATCGTTACTATATCAATTTCTGATATAAATTGCATTTGTTCATTTTGTTATGGCTAATTTGTTGGCAGCCATCTTGAATACATTTTCGAAATATGCAGTTTGACGTTGAAAGATTTTACGATGAATAATGAACTAATTTTATGGCAATATTTTAAGCAAATGACGCGAAAATTATAGGTAAGGAATGCCAAACAGGCCGTAATTAAATGGGAACATGTCAGCGAAAATTTTAGCATGAATTTTAATGCGATATTAATCCAGTCATACGTGTGAAATTTATGGCACTAAAACGGTGAAACTGCATTTTGTACTTGATTATTTGCACTTCCGTTTCATTATTAATACACACAAAAGATAACGGATTGAAACACGCATTTATTGGTTCTCAAATATGTGTACGAAAATTTATATTGGCTATATGCTTAACGTGCAAATATAGCTGCTGTATCTATATGCTATAAAATTGTGTTCAGCATAGCGAATTAATATCCTAATGCTTTAAACCTCGAACATGATGTCCTTATCTTAAAATACATAATTAACGACCCGCTCTTCCTTTAACATTTTTAATTGCAACTTATCAACTTTTATACACTTATTTTGCAGAAGCCAAATGTTAAGTTTCAAATAAAGTAATGTGACATAAATGTCGTCTTTTGGTATACATGTACTTGTATTTATACAGGGTAAATAACATTTGTCTGATTGGAAGTTTTAGAAATTTGTGTTGAAGTTCCAGCGTGTGTGTCAATGGTGCTTGAAATTTAAGCACATTAGCAAAGTCAGGAATAATTATGATTGCAATTCATACTAAAGGCCAGGTTTTTTTTGGTTATATTGATAAGTTTTAATTAAAAAACTTATCTTCATTATGATAGTGATTGGACGCAGGAGTCCTTGACAAAGGAGGTGCCTTTGAAGTCTTGAAATGTGCTTGGTTTTTGTCTATAAAATTTACTGGTCAACTCGTGCAGTTTATCTGTAATGTTTCAAATTAATACTGTTTTTGTCATTTGAATTTTCATTGAATATTTTATTTATTCATTATCTTTATTTATATTTGTAGGTAAGTTTCTTCAAATAACTTGTATGGCTTAATGTGGACGTTTTTGACATCTTAAACCGGAATTTCTGTTACTTCAACAACATTATGAGGTAATTTTTGAAGTAGACATAAAATTTGCATATCTTATTTTTTACCTATCTGCATCTACTGCTTCTTTAAATGTATCCACCTGAAAACAAAACCTATTTTGAGCTATAGATTATAAGGGTAAGATCAAACTGTCATTAAATGTAATAGCAATCAGCATACCATTATTAAAGACACTTTAATTTACATATCATCGTTTAATCATTATCTTTCAATAATGGAGTCGTCTTTCGCAAAATCTAAAAAATTCAGAATATATAATTATGATGGCCATGCATTGTCGTCATCATCATCATCATTGTCACGTCAATGAATCTTTTGATGTCACAATTGACCCCGAGGTGGTCATAAAGGGTAAAATACGTGCATTCCCTCCTGTTTTTTTATTTCCATCTTAAAATAATAAGTTTAGTTTGGTTAAAGGCTGAACACCCCCTTTCCTATGGGGGAGTTTCTTGACGAGTCCATTGAATTTTCTAAATAAAATTCTGTGAAAAAAAATGTGGTAAAAATACTGATGCCACCTGGTGACAGCTAAAGGCGTTTTTCCGAATTTGAATTTTGTTACGAAAGCAGCAAATTAATTATACCAGTTAAGGTGTTATTTTAATTTTAAAGCATGAATTATTTGTTCAGCTAGGGCACAGATACATTTATATTAACGTCTCTTTTATATTAATTTAAGCAAGTAATCAATACATTTTCGAAACGTGACAATAAATTGCAGGTAGCTGACACCAGGTGGCAGCAAGACCATGCAAAACACCCGCGAAATTTAAAAAAAAATCTTTTTTATTAATTTTAAAAATTTACAGACATTTTCAAAAAAAAAAAACATGGCCTCTGTGCTCTAGATCTATGAAAACAGAATTTTGACCAATTTTTTTTACCCAGAATTTTAATTAGAAAAGTTTCCTAGCTCGTCAAGAAATTTCCCCATAGGAAAGAAGGTGTTTAGTTCAACCTTAAAACATTGAATTTCGACACTGGCGCCACCTTCGTCTTTGTGGCAAATTCTCGATGATAAATGTTGCGAGAAAGGGCACGCAGCCAGGCTCATTTGAAAACAGATGAAATTCAAAATGTCTTTTGAGCAAGGGATGTTTTTATGTTTGCCAATTGAGTCGTGCGATTAAAAAGCAAAAGTAAAAGGATGTGGGGACTAAAATGTCAATGTTGTATCGTACGTATACATAGGCGTGTCGTAAATAGTGGAAATGACAGTCGGGCGTAGACCCCCATCACCCTATATAATATATAAAATATACTGTATACACAACACGAGACAATATATTACAAATAGCTGGCAGTCACAAAACTTAATGTAGCGGTTGAAAGTAGCGGGATTCAAAAAAAAAAAATACAAAAGCGGCGGCATTATATTTATGTAGGAGAAGTATTTTTATGACTGTTGGGCACCATAAAAACGGCACTCGAGCGAAAGGATTTCTTTTGGACTAAGTTCATAAAATCACAAAAGCTACATGTAAAAACGCCATTATTACGAGTGGTGGAGACAAAAAATCCTCACGACATCAACGACGACCATGTAAGGATTTTTGTCCACTCATCACCATCCTATGGATTCATGGAGGGCCAGCAACAGGCTTTCTGACCATCACCACGATTTCCAAACAAATAATCAGGATTTCGACATAATTTCATCAGAAAAACCTTAATGAAGGCCATCGGGGCAATGTGTTAGATTTTCATCAGAACATTGGACAGATATGTAGGCCCATGTCAGCACCTTCTAGAGTGTTGGTGTGTATTTTCTGTATAATGGCATCCGAAATTTCAATGACATATCAGGTTTTAAAACTTGATTATTGAAGATGCCATTTTGAAATATGCTAGAATTCCCAGGGAATAATGCTAGAATATCAATTTGGCCCCTGGGTTTCATTGAAATTTGAAGAGGAATTTAGATAAGCTTATATATTTTATGCAAGCTCTTCAGAAATTTCATTACTTGCTGCTACACCTGAACATATCTGCTCCACATATTCTGAATTAAGCCCCAGGCCATCATCTTTGACTGATCATTTAACCTAAAAATATGGGAATCATGCGAGATGCTCTATACACTGTACTTTGAATAAACAAAGGTCCAATGGTTTGTGTCCAAGATTGATTAAATTATTAAGTGACGAATTACAGCTTTAAGGCTGAACGAAACACCATCTTTCCTATGGGGAAATTTCTTTACGAACCCAGCGTCTTTTCTAATTAAAATTATAAGGAAAAAAATTTGGTAAAAGTTCTGTTTTCATAGATCTATCGTAGAGAGACCATGTTTTTTATGAAAATGTCTGGTTATTTTTAAAATTAATCAATTACATTTTTTTTAATTTCGCAGGTGTTTTGCATGGTCTTGGTGCCACCTGCTGTCAGCTACCTGCAATTTATCGTCGCGTTTCGAAAATTTATTGATTACTTGCTTAATATTAAAGAAACGTTAATATAAATGTGTCTGTGCCCTAGCTAGATAAATAATTCATGCTTTAAAATTAAAATACACACCTTAACTGCTATAATTAATTTGCTGATCTCGTAACAAAATTCTAATTCCGAAAAACTCCTGTAGCTGACACCAGGTGGCATCCCCGTGAAATTTAAAATTTATTCTTATTTATAAAAGTTAAAATTTAAGAGCCATTTTCATAATAAGTGCACTAAAAGATGCACTAGATCTATGTACAGAGTATTTGTACCAATTTTTTCCCCAGAATTTTATTTAGAAAATGCGCTGGGCTCGTCAAGAAATTTGCCCATAGGAAAGGGTGTGTTTAGTTCAGCCTTAATCTAACCTTTTATGAAGAAAAGTGTCTTAGTGTTACTCATAAGATAAGCAATTTTTTAAGTGCAATGACTAAGACCTACCCACTATGAGTATATAACCATAACTGTTTTTTTTTTTTTCAAAAGTGGTACATACAAGAGAGGAACAAACTAGGAATTTAAACTCAATCTGGCAAATTCCATTGATGCTTATCGAAACAAACGCTATAATTATAGGTCTGCATTTTCATTAATTAAAAATGCGACATACATATAATTGTTGAAAATCGACCACCAGTGTTTGCTAAGTTTTCGGCTCGATATGCATTTTGCGGTTGAGGCTGCCGGTGGTTTTCGATTTTGCGGCTAGGACCATTGGTCCATTGGTTTGCTTAACGTTGAATCGTGCAGTTATTTGGATAATGGAGATTGCCACAGCTGAGGTTTGGGTGCGGTTCTGGTAGGAATTTCCTTTTGCTCATTATAGGCCCTACGGTATTTATTTTTGTTTAATCATGCCATGGCATCATGCTGAAAATTGGCATACCTAGAACTTATGATCTAAAATGAATTAAAAACAAAGTTAACATCATGTTAAAGTTCACAATTTTGACTGTTGTAACGTTTGATAATACAAAGATTCGCAAAACTAGGTTAAACATTTTGTCATTACGGTTTTGTCATTATCATATACAAGCTCATTTTTTTCACATTGGCATATCACGTTTATACATATAAAAATGCATTATTTTGGCTTAAAATATACATGTAGGACCTATATTATCTAAATATCATGTAAGATTTTTGTTTAAAAAAATTTAATTCAGATTCATAAAAATGTAATATTAATTATGTATACCAAAAAATATATAATCTTAAAATTATTTACTAAATTATTATAACTTACTAATTTATTATAAAAGTAGAAAAAACTTCTAATATGGATTCTGAAAATAACTTGACAAAAACACATTACAATTTTAAGTATTTATTAAGACTAAAAAAGCAAGTTGATATAGGCAACTCTCAGAGCCATCTGTGGCATTTATTTCAATCACGTTTTCTCATTGTTTGGCCATCGTGGGTTCTTAAGATTCGTGATGAAAATTATTGTGGTGTTTTGGGTTTTCATAAATTTGCGAAAATGGGTACTTTGTAGGCGCCATAAGGACGAACAATTTTTCTCGTCATTTTTTGTACCTATCTGAAATAATTTGTCTGCTTGAGAAAGATTACATGAAATATGCAGCACCTGTTTCAAACCCTACAATTACATTTTTTTTTTCTCAAAAAAGAGACGAATTTCACACGACTTCTTTCCCAATAATTAAATCACACAAAAAACCTAACGGTACACTCCAGGAATCCTCAAACGTCGAATGCAATTTTTATAATGCTCACTCAATAAAATATGTCCAAATTTGGGAAGAAATTCAGGCGTGAAATTGTGTAAGGCTATACCGTGCCTTTTGGGAGAGACAATTCAATCAACATATTTACTCCTATTGAACAAGTTTTATTAAGGAAAAGTAAAGTTGTGGTGAACAGGCTTTTGCTGCATTCACATGAATGGTGTTAAAACAAGCTGTCCAGTGTAATTTTTTGACACCCTGTACATCTGAAAAGAGAGAAAAAAAATTCACATTAAAATCCATTTATATATAGAAAAAGTTGAACATTCAAATATTCTAAGGAACGAACCTTAAAGCTACGCTTCAGCTGTAAAATCTTATTGGTTTTGAATTTCATATTATAGCAGGATCTATGTTTTAGCCAGCGAACATACTTTTTGAATTGAAATAAAATTGTCTGATAAAACTGAGTTTTCAGTTTAGCTCAGTTTAGCAGTTATAGCTCTATGGTTGGTAGAAATCTTCTATATTTTGGTAAAATCTATTTTTGTCCTCTTTAAATTTTCGTCCGAAGTAAAGATAAAATTCGTGACTGGAGCTAATGTTTCACTTTTCCAAACCGCTGGTATGACAACTTTCAATTGATAGTATTTTTTTCAAATAAATACCTACAAATGTTTTTGTATATACACTGTATATACTGTAAGGCTGCATATGCCAAAAACAAATATTTGTTAAAATAAGCATTGAACGATTCCCTTGAAAAGTGGCGGGGATTCGATCTGGTTTCCTTTTCATATTTCCAATTACGTCAAGTGCAGATTTCAAAAGTTGATTTTTATATATAATTAGCTTTAATGCGTAAAAGTACAGCAAACTTTCTAATTGAATTAGTCTTGTTTTCTCGGCATCGAAATTGCCAAAAAATATCTCTCTCATAAATGATTAAGACCAGATGAATTCATCCGAAAATGTTCTCGGACGAATTAATTGATGGCTATAGGATGTATGCTTTGTTTCATTAGGCGATAAATCACAAACGTGCTTCTTAATTCACCTGGCATATTTTAATACAGGCAAATTTCAACCGACAACTTCTTGACAGTAGCTTTCTGCTATCACATTTATCACAATTAAATTTGCAAATGCAATTATACACGCCCGCAGATGCCTGTATTAGCGAGCTATATTAGATTATAAAAAACACGTGGTCTAGAACATTTTTAGCGTCAAGTTTTCCCTAAAGTATTATACCAATAAGTAACCCATTTGGCGGATAAATGAGAAAAAAAGTATTATATTTATACGACCTCGAGGATATACGAAATAGCAAACCCAGCGCAATTGCACCGACAAAAGTGCAACGTATTATATACGATAAAGTATTAAAAATGCAACGTAAAACAGCATCTGTACCTGCCACATTTTGGCAAAATTCAATTTTGATCTTCTCCATATGTGCACCTAGAATTAACTTTTTTTAACAAACTCCAGAACAAGTTTTCTATTTTCACTACATGTGCAGTATGTGATAAAAAATCAGGGCAAAATTGTTATCACATACTGCACATTTACACTGTAGAGTAAAAATTACACGATTTGGGTTTTGTTCACTTACCTATATACTTCAAAGAAAAGTTTTTCAGATATAAAATTTGGTTTTAAGTGAAATGCAATTTTGGTATATATACACAATGCTAAGGGGGATCTGAACTTTGTATTATAACAAGTAGTTTTTTTAAAAGTAGGTTTTAAAATTTCCCCATAGCAAAACATCCAGTTCAGTTACCCCTTAATAAAATATGGTGAAGTACTAACAAATTTATATTTTTAAAAGTGGGTCTACAACATGATTTCATTCAAATTAACAGTTTGTTGTAATGGACAAGGACCGGTTTACAAAACAGCGCATGCGCGAGTAGGTAGCGCCACAGTGGCAAATAAAAATTGAAAACTTGTAGGGGAGAGGAGGTTGCAGTATCAAAAGCAATGAAGTTGGTTTCTTCATTAATATTTCAAAAAGTTACTATTTTAAAATTTTAAAAAAATTCAACAAATTATTTCGTTCCATTATCTTAAACCTTCTTTAAGTTTCATTTTGGTATCATGAATTATATCGCTAGATATTATTATTTAACGGTTTATTTCTAATGGGGTTCTGTGTTAAAATCGCGTTTCCATTGCAAAATTTGGAACTTACTACCACAAAGGGGCGCTGCACGTAATACGGACCTTGTCCATTCGCTCACGACTACTTAAAAGTTTAGAAAAAAAAGTTGATATATGTTTCTCAAGATTTCAAAAATTTCAAATGATATGGTAATGACATTCCTCAAATCTTCCACAACTTTGAAAGTAAGTCACAGTTTCATATCCTCATGATCAAAAACTGGTAGTTTTGTGCATGACTAGAACGATTTGTTCGATCCAGTCTCATATTCTGCCCTAGGGCCATAAATCAGGACACGAAATCAGATTTTTTCTGATATTCACCCAAAATCATTTCGTTGAGATGAGTCATGATGGTGGCATAAAACATCGAGATTAATCCGGCATGTTGATGCGGGAGGGCATTTATCTGAATGTACACAATGCACGGTTTTCATGGGACATTGAAATGTGAATGACATTGTGGGGGTATTCAATGCGGTTTTTCTGGAAATGTGAGAGAAAATCGAAATCTTATTTCTTTCTATTAAAGACTCTTTTTTTTTCCCCTATCGTGGCAATAAAAGGAAATCAATGAAGCAGCTCAGTAGTTGTTCAATTGAAATGCGCCTTCGCCTGTCTATCCATATACCTGTCACTGTGTGGGGAATTGGTCAAGGGGTCAGTTATCGCACCTTGGAGACCATGCCAAACGTTATCCCTTACACTATGGGCAATTTCTCTTACCGGCTTTCTGACACCTAATAGCAACATGGGAGCCATGCAGATAAAGATATGACAAATTTTAAAGTGTGAAATGGAGAATAATGGATGACGACCTAAAAGACGACACTTGGATATGGGGAAGAGGGGAATAATGAAATTCACTTGATGTACATGCATATTTAGTTGAATCCGATCATAGTTTGCACTCAAAACACATCGAAAATATCCAGACAATGGAGAAGTTCCTGAAGAACCTAGAAGAACCATTAGCAGGGTTCTCACAGGCCTGGAAAATCTAGAATTTTAAAATCATAAGCTTTACATATAATATACAGTACTGCCCCCACTTTACAAATATCGTTCAAATCGATGGAATTACAAAAATACTCCACATTGATGGCAATTTAGTTACCTTGTACTGCCTCGTACACTGCATTATAATTACATGCAGCATTGTTGTAGTTAATATGCCCTTTGGGTCTGTTCTTCATTCAGATGCAGGCTTTGATATATTATTCACATTATAGATTTTCGAAAACGAATTTTCAATTAAACCTGCTCTTTATGTTCTTAATCGGAAAAGCTCTTTACATGCATGCAGTGACTACATTTCACGATGCATTTTGTACATACTTAACAATAATTAATTCATGATATTTCTGAAACTAAAATAATATATTCATGAGTCTAAAAATAATCAAACCCTATAATGGTATTGATGAAAAGTATTTGCTTTTAAATAACAATTCAAAAGAACTATTTTGTACAAAGACAATGAATTATTCATAGATAAAAATTCGCTATTCAACAAGTTTTATTTAGTGCATCTGTTTCTATAAATCTATACATTGAATAAGATTTCTTTCAAATAGTTTTTCTTGTTCTTATTTATTAGTATAATTCTACGCAGTATATAACAAAATGTTTTGATAACAAAACGATCTGCTATGTAAACTATTTTCTTAAAAGTAGACTTAATTAACAGCCAAAGTATACTGTAGTTGCAATTTGAATTTTTTTTAAAGGCTTCGGGAACCTTATTTGTGTAAATAATAATATTGTGCTTGTTATACTATTTTTATAAAAATGTAGAGATAATATTATTTTAACATTAGATAGCATCCTTTTGCATTTTGTCAATTTGTCTAAGGTTAATAGAAGCATTAATAACATAGTTAATTAATCTTAAACAAGTTTAAGCAGCTAGATCATGGCTGCGAAAATATTCATTTTGTGTTAGTTATATTTATGATTAAGTCTAATCACTGAGTCAGAATTTTAAAAACCCTGACACGTAGTGATGCCTCTTGTTATTAGAATAGTTTATGAAAATGTGACAAAAAGTAGATGATGCCATGACACATCCACTCATAATTTAAGAAATATTATATATTTTAGCTTGGGAGCCTATAAAGACGATATATTTTTATAACATCTCTATAGAAAGAGTTATAAATCGTGAAATCTCATATAAATGGGCTTGAATAAGATTTTATTTCAAGAAAACATCATAATTTTCCATTGTTGTGACATTAGGTCTTATTATTTCTTTGATTTACAAGGAGACATTCATCCGCTAACCCCTAACCGTTAATTTCAAAGCGACATCTATAGTTGAAACCATTATTTCCAACGACTAAAACAGCTTGAATAGACACCGACATAAATTGCTGGTCCCACATATAACATTATATTATATGTGGGGCCATACTTCTCTTTCCACTATACCATTGTTCGGTTAGACCCATATAACACCCAATGCACCCTAATTGAATTACAGTTCAGAAATTGATGGCATAATTCGTACCAAAGTTCCAACATCGCGAATATGGATGAGAAATTTAGATGAACAAATTGGGTTTTGGTCATCATGGAGTTCGAATATTTTATATTTTGAACCTTGATGTGTGACAACTGATGAAGAAAAGGGTGCATTTTGAATTGAAATGTATTTCGATTGCTTTGTCTTAATGTGAGACCTCCCAGTTTGGGCATCCTCAAATATTGCAAGAGTATCTGAAATACTTCTTTGCAATTAAGTTATAGGGATGCATTTTAGCAAATATACTAACTTTTGGACATAAAATAATAATAATAAAAAAATGGTGCACTTTTACAAAATTTTAATTGCAAAAAATGCATAAATTTAGCTAGCTAGGTTATCTCAAATTCAAACAATTTTGCTGGAATTGGAGTATAAGCACTGCCATCCTAAGTGAAAAATCTCATTTATGAGGCCCATTGCCAATGAGGTTATGAAACATCTCATGCCATAGTGTCCTATAGAATAAAATCTTATTAAAATTGGGATCTTATTTTTTCCCACTGATATTGCAGTCTCATTTAGTCCCATTGATATTAAGGTAACATTGGATTTCATTGATATTGTTGTTTCATTTGGTCCCATTGCTGTCTCATTATCAGGTTCCAAAACTTCATTATTCTTACTGTATTTATTTTAGATTTTTCATTTGAGGTAGTAGTAATTCAGAAAATTTCGCTTTTGTCTTATTTGGTCATATGTACACGTACTGGAATTTAGTGAAACTTATTTGAGAATAATAAATATTTTTTTCCCAACATCACAAGTACTGGTTTCACAAACACCTTTGAAATAGGATGTCTTTGAGCAGTGTATGGAGTTATAGCCCAAGATACGAAGGTCCAAAGGCTTACACGATGTCAGCGAGTGATATATAGTTGGAAATGCGATTTAATATTAAGTTCATGGCCTGTAACGGTTACAGCAGAAATAGAAATTTCCAATTCGTTGTGTGTGAAAATTGAATAAAACCCTCGAATCTTTTAAGAAGTGGATGTAACATGGAGGAAGGGGGCAGAGCATGTCGGCAGAAGGATATGAAATCGAATTATTATGATATTGGATGATGGAGAGAATGTTTCACTCGGGTATAATCAGAAAAGTTAGCCTTTCCACCATAACCGACCAATAACATTGTACGAGTGTCTCTTTCTATACATGTATGTAGCAGCGAACTATGAAAAGCCAACTTAGAAATGGTAAGAAACTTACAATGAAAAGAATTGTGCTTGAACAATAAGTCTATAATGACCATGAGTTTCTGTGACAATTTTTCAAGAGACATCTGTGTGAAATCAATTACATAAAGAACAACTGCAATTTATATACACTTGTACCTCGCTGCCTTTTCTAATTATGGACAAGTTCCTATATATCGGAACATATATAGGGCCAGAAAATCGAAAAATATACCTCACTACATTACACAAAAGATTGTACACAAAATACATTTTTAAAATTGATTAACATGTATTTATCAAATGTTTTGACTTACGAACAAAATTGTACAGAATAGTAATGAATTAAACATATTGGTTTATAAGCAAACTTGCTGGAAGTTTAAGAAATATTTAAAACAATTATTCAATATTTAAGAATATTTTTTTTAAAAATTTGTATAGTTTTATAGTTTATTTATTTCGAAATTGTCAAATTTAATTATTAAATGTGACTTAAATTTAATACAAAATGCGAACATTTTTTTTGAAAGTCAATTAATCTATCGTTATGATAAAAATTTTAATAAAATTTTCCAATATAAAATTGTACGCTTAGAAAATGGAAAAGAGGGATGAAATCATTATAATCGTTATAAACAAATGAAAGGACCATTTTTCGTTTCAAAATGGGATCGTTATGCCTGTATTATCGTTACATCCGACATCTTAGTATCAAAAATGTTAACTTTGCATGAAATAACAGACCAATCGAACACCTTGCTCGGAATCGTTATACCCGGAATAGCGCTATATCAGGTATCGTTATAAGCTAATTTCACTGCACATGAATTGGTATATTTTTCCCATTGATCTGATTATCTTAACCAGCGTGTTCCCAAAGTGCAAATTGTTGGCCAAACACGTGCCACTTTTCCCAACAATATTTATGTGGTGGTTAATTGTCATCTGCAAGTTAAGTAATGGACGATTAGAGCCTGCGGTTAATTTCCTTATATCTTCTGATATATTGCCTTCTCCTTTTTGTGGACTAGATTTTTGATTAAAAAATGGCGTTATTGTACCTGCGTGCAAAACTCTCATTAAGGAAAAGTATTTTTTTATTCTATCAAAATTTACATATTTTTTCATCCTCGTTTAGCTATTGTGCACACGAAATTGCTAGTTGCTATAGCATTGTTGAACAGCAAGCTGTTTCCATCATAAAGACTCGATGATTAATTGCCAGTTACTTAATGCAAAGTAGTGGCTAATTAATGCTCGGTCGTCTTCTAACAAATCGATGCCAAAAGACTTTACACATTGTGGCAAATAAGCTGCGTGAAATCCACTCTACAAAAAAGGTCGTCTCTAGCATGCAAAATGCTTTTTCATGAATTAAACCTAAAATTTGTATTCATTGTCAGTACTCTTGTATGTGCTCTCACAATTTTCTAAAACAACATAGAGGAGCATCTTGTTTTATTGAGTAATTTGAGTGTGGAATCAGTGTCTATGATTTTGGATGTTAAACCTTAAACTTATACACTCAATGAACATTCAAGGATGAGTGCTTCAAGGATTAGCTTAAATGAAGGTTGAACGGTGAGCTTCATCTCTGTAATGATGATAAATGATGGAAAATTTTTAAGTTTTGTCAGTAGCTTTATGTTTGTCCCTTCCCTCGAGAATACTCGGGAAGATTAATATTGATGCTACTTTTTGTCTTAAAAGAATAAAAAATGTTTAGCATATGGACATATTCCTATTTTCGGATTAACATTCTTGCCACTTCCAAAAAAAACTTGATTTTTGTTCAAATATAATAGGAATGGCTACATATTTAAACATGTATAATCCTTTCCTGAAATTTCAAAGAAAATCAAACTACATTGTATTGCAATTAATATTTTAAAGATTTTAAACTCTGGGGTTCCAATAAATACCAAGGTGGGCTTTAAGTTACTCTAGTAATTAATCCACATATTTTGCTACGATATTTGCATATTTCATCTTTCAATTTATTTTCCAATTAAATGCGATACTAATGATATTTGAATTAAAGTGTTTTGAAAAGCAATTGCCTAGGATCTAGTACGTTTTTATTGACGAATGGACAAATATTTTTTTACAAATGTCACCATGTCATAGATATTCCTTGGGTCCCGTTTCAAAGTTTGCACACTTGACAAAGTAAATATATTTCCGATATAACCTTAGAAGATTGGCAATATCTGCCAAGCTAGGCGGATTTTGATCCAGTCTTGAAATTTAATATAAAAAGTCATTGCTTTGATTGTCATCCCTTTTAATTTATTTTTATTACAGGGTGTATATCAGACTTTAACAAATTGATTTCTTCATTAAAAAGTGTTGTATTTGTTGATTTTTGATACTAACTTATATAAAATACTTTGGTGATTATTTAAGATACTTATATATTTAACTTAGTAAAAAAACATTTTACAATTAATATAAAATCTTTGGATGCTTGTCAAATATTGATTTCTACCTAATGAGAGTTTGTTAAGACTGCAAAAGTAAGGTCTTCCATCTTCAATGTTTGTTGGATGTTTGATTTGTTGATGCATTTATAAATATCAACTGTGATGCATAGAAGGAAGGCTTCTATCACATCCATATGCCAACTCTTTTTGTCGAGCATTTTGCCTTTCTACATAATGCATTTTTGCTCGCAAATTTGCTTTACATGTTCACGAGTGTAGCAAGGTACAAGTAACATGTTACTTAAGGCAATTTTGGATGCACGACATTCTCAGACGATCGATATTTCACTGTAACAACGACAACATCCAACAACTCAATTGTGCATCTAAACCAATTGAAAAATAGCTATTTGGTCTGCGAGGGTTTTGTGAAGAAAGTTCACCTGGTTTTCAATTCTTTATAGTATTTCACTCTAAGAAATGTCTTCTGATCCTCAAGATTGTAAAATGCTGCATAATTGCACTCATCATATTTCGATAGTTGCTTTTTACCAAGCTTTTGAGTGCATAATGTTTTTTTTTCCTACATAATCTAGCTAAGTGCTCATTGATTATCTTTATATTTTTTATATTTTTTTTAAAGAAAGAAGCCAAAATGCACGATTTTAGTTTTCGACATATGATATTTGTAGCGTTGAAAGCACTTGTCCTTAATGACATCCTGAGGTTTCCAGAGGTTAGCTTCAGTACGTGCAACGATAAGTCACGTTTTTTCGATAAAAAAATCCTGAAAATATATGTAGAAGTTTTGGCAAAATCGGTTTTTGGTTCGTGTCTTATCTCAATGGAAGTGGAAGTTTGGATAATGAAACTCGTACCTTAATTAAATCAAAGCTAGGCTAAAATTGGGTCTGTGAAATGTTGAATTTGCTAGGGAGGTAATTGTTGACAAGTAGCTTAATTTCACGCCTCCGTTCACTATTAAGCACAAATCCGTGTTAATTTTAACGAGCATTTGAAATCGACGTGTAATTAAGTCCAACAACATTATTGCTATAGGATTCTATAAGCGGCCATCTTTTTGTGTTAAAAAAGACATTACATGCTTGATTCTATTAACCAGGTTTGAATAGGTTTTCAGCAAAGGACAGATGAGAAATAAAGAAATATTTGGTGCAGTTTCAAGAACTTCCTGAACCAATTAAATACAGTATAAGGGAGAGTGGGGCACATTCGAACATTAAGATTATTGTAGACAATAACTCTTTTAAATTAATTCCAAATGTGTGACTATGTGACAGCACCAAAACTACATTAGGATATGTTGGAAGGCCTGCATATTGGAAGGCCTGCACACAAAGTCAAGCTGGATTTCATGATTTCGAAAGTTAAAGTAATTTTTCAATATGAAGTTCGCAATATTTAACAGGTGTCTATTTCTAACAAGGATTGGTTGCAATGATACCTATATTTAGTTCTTTTCATGGCCTAGTTTATGGATTTGTCAGCATTTATGATATTACACTTCCACATGGTCATTGAAAGCATGTTTAAGCCTTGTGATGCAATGTGGGGCACTTTAAAACAGCATGACCGGGGCACATTTCAATGTGCCAATTGCATATTTATATTTGTTTTAATTTAGTTTTGCCTAAATTAAACATTCAAATAGTTTGAATATGTTTAAATTTACACATGTACATGTACTGATCGTGGTGACCTCTTTTTTCAGAATAGCCTAACAATGGTGCGATTGTACATCGCACTTTGGTCTTAATCTAGACAAATACAAAGTCCGTTAAAATAGTTCAATTTGTGCTCAATAGACATGTTTCAATAAAAAAATGCCTTAAGCCGCGTCCACACCGCACAAAAACACGGAGCAAAAACAAAAAGCAAAAAGTAAAAAAGCAAAAGCATGAAAAAATTGCTTTTGAAGGCAGCTTTCGAAAAGCAGCTTTCAAAAACAACACTGTCCAA